>JRUC01000625.1:0-15291 GCA_000806385.1 Leptographium procerum
CTGCGCACGATATTCTGGATATTGCGGAAGCCGTAGTAGCGGGCGGCCCTGAACAGCGGCTCGTTGACGCCGGGAGCGGTGATGGCGTACTCGACGACGTCGACGTTGCGGCCGCGGGTGGTCTGCAGCGAGGAGCCCGGGTGCTGGGCGAGGACGGACTGCAAGACAAAGTGCAGGTTGCCGCCAGAGCTGCCTGCAGCGGACACAGGCGGCGACCTGAGATGGGGCGGGAAGAAAAAGCGGTCCAGGACCGCGTCAGGGAAAGGAAGGCGTTGTAGTGATGGCTGATGTTGGTGTTGGTGCTGGTTTTCTTGCGGCAACAGTGCCAGTGCCGAGGCCGATGAGAGGCGCGAGGGTGGCGTTCTTGGTAGACTAAAGAAATCAATGCCGCGAGACTCCGCGAGCATCAGGACCTCTTTGCTAGTGATGACGCAGTCGACGTCGCGCACAACATCGTGCTTCTTTCCGGACCCGGACCCGGACCCGGAGCCGTCCCAGGCGGCGTCGGTCAGCTCCTCGCGGCTGGCCTCGAGCTTCTTGTCAAAGCACGGCATGATGGCGACGTGCCAGATGCGGCTAGGTGGGATGCCGAGGGTGCGGCTCAGCGTGGTCTTGAGCAGGGTGCCGGTGAGGGCCTGGGGCGACTTGACGCGCGAGAGGTGACCGAGCACGTAGGGGTGCGTCTTCTCGGCATAGCAGACCCAGCCGGGACACGACGACGTGAGGAGGGGTGCTTTTGGGGACTGTGGTGATGACGTGTTTGTGTTTGTGTCTATGAGCTGCTGGGCGACCTCGTCGGCGCCGAGGACGAGCGTGGCCTCGCGGGCGGCGTTGGTGTCGACGACCCAGGCGAAGCCGTTGCCGTTGCTGTTGGCGCCGGCGCGCAGGCCGTTAGGGCCCGATAGCAGGTGTTCCAGCATATAGCCGGCCTGGCGGGCAGTGACGCCGGGCCCACAGGCGGTTGCGAGGTTGGCGCGGGACTGGGGCGAGACGCTGGCGACGTAGAGCTGACGGGCCGGGTCGTCAAGGCCGTCGACGACATAGAGGGGGTGGTGCGGCGGCGAAGATGTAGACGGGGATGGAGATGCCGACGCCGATGCTGGTTCCGACACGGAAGAAGCAGGCAGAGGCAGGAGCTGAAGGGCCGGGGCAGCATCCAGGGCTCGGAGCATCTCCTTATGACTCTGTAGGCTGACGAGAACAGCTTCGGCCGAGGTGACGCAGCCGGAACAGGCCAGACAGTCGGTCAGGGAGATGGACGCTGGTGGAGGAGCGCCGCCAGCCCCAGGCTCCCCATCGCGGATGACCTCGTGCTCAAGCTCGGCCCCGTTGCCGTTGGCGGCGGCCGGCGCGAAGGGGAGGGTCTCGACCGGTTTTATGCAGGCGACGCCGGGGCTGATAAAGTCGTTGAGGTCGTCGGCGGAGAGGATGGCGCTCATTTTTGGTGAATTAAAAGACGAGTTAGGACGGGGGCGAGGTGCTGAGCAAGTCCAGAGACGAGGCGGCCGAACAGATTCGACACTTGAGGAAGAGGTGGGGGTGGAGAGAATAGAAACCTGGTTCAGTGCATTCTTGTATCTTTTGGGATTCCTAGTCTGGCTCTGCTTTGACTGCTAATAATTGCAGCAAACTGTCTGCAGGAGCCTATGTAGTAGTAATAACTTATTATTAGGTTATCCTACATATAAAGCGAGAGAGGCCACAAATGGCAGACGTTGATTTGAAATCGCAATCTTGAGCAGAGGGGGAAAGAAAAAAAATCGTCAAAGTGCTGCGAGATCGGCTTCTCCGCCATGGTGGAGGTGGCGATTTTGGCACTTCTTTTTCCCTTTTGTCTTTAATTATTTGCATAACTTAATGCCTGGACGCTAACTGGTCCGCCCTATTCGTATTCTTGCTTGCGTGCATTGGTGGGGTTATGAGCTGCAGTAAAGCGATTCCCAAACAAGCATAGAGCAAGCAACTTGGCGCAGCGGAAGCGCGCCGGGCTCATAACCCGGAGGTCCCTTGATCGAAACGAGGAGTTGCTATTACGAGCTTTCATTTTCATTATTTTGTTTTTTTGCCCACTTGTCCCAATTCTCTTTGTGACTGTACTATTTCGTCATACAGTCATGTAATTAGGGACCTCCATGTCTAGTTCGCAATGCAAGCTACTATGTATCTTATTTTATGTATCTCCTCAGCTGGCATGGCGAATTTGATCGCTAGATTGTAACTGCCTCCACCTCGTCGACTCGTCGAGGATTATGGCTTATCATGTAGGAATGTGCGATCTCGATCTACGCCTAGGACCAAATTTAAGTCAAGACAACATGGTGGCGGACACGTAGGAAATAATGCGAGTCGAATGCGTGTCCATTCCTCAGTGCAGATGGCGAAATCCAAATATGCATTTTTAGTATTAATAAGATACACAGTATGTCCCTTTGGGCAGGTGTTCGAGCTCCACCAAGCTGGCGCAAAAGGCAGGGGCGGGCGCAAATACGCGAGGTGTGCATCGCAGTTGCCGCGGCAACGGCTCCCATCACATCGCCGCGAACAGTGCTGGACAAGACGCCCCGCCAGCTGACCAGACACTCCCGTCGTCCATATTTCTGTCCCGTCTATTGCCCTATAGCCCGTTTCCCTCCCGCTATCTACACATATATCTGACACTCACTGGCATTCCAGCTATACAGCAGTCGGCCACGGAAAACGTTTCGGCTCTACCGAGGAAAATCGTTTCTTCAGAAACGACCGCAACGATAGGTGATAACATAATAAGCCAGAAAAGAGAGAGACAGAAACGAATACGGGCACAACAAGAGGAGGGACAAGAGAAAAGGAAAGAGAAAAAAAAAGATACAGAGAACAGCGAGGTCAGCAGTCTTTGTCGCCCGCACCGCATCTCACCCGTGGCCATGGCCAACGCCAGCCAGCCCTTCCTCCAGCAATTTGGAGGAGGCAGCTCTCGGTTTCCGGAGAAGACATTTGACCCCAAGGCCGTCACGCGGGCGAGCTGGGAGCCGAAGTATGTCATGCCCAAGCAGGACGGCCCGCTGCTGCAGTTCAACCGCCACCCCGAGTATGTATTGTGTCTTGTGTGTTCCTGGCGGAGTGAGTATCGAGAGAAAGAGAGAGAGAGAGACGAGTGACTGACAGAGCTGTTGGAATAGTACCCACGAAGTCCTCAGCGGACAGCGGCGGCCGATGCAGACGATGAGCCGGCGGATGAAGACGATCATTAAGGCTGTGCGGGTGGTGCAGCTGATTATGCGCTTCCTGCAGCTTCTCGGGGCCACCGGCTTGTTGGTGCTCATGATCATCATCAGCCACGTGCCTGATCTTACGGCCTGGGTGATGCGCATCACGGTGAGCTCAACACAACGTGCACAATATGCGCTACACCATTGTACTGGCTGAAACACTAACTTCAAGTCCTATAGGCTGGCGTCGTGATGGTGCACTGTGTGTACGGCGTCTACCACATGGCTAAGCCGGCGGGTGCGCGCACGCCGGCCTCGTCGGCGGCGTATCAGCTGTTCTCGGCCTTCTCGGACCTCTGCGTGTTGCCGATGTATGTGTACGGGCTGCTGTCAGTGCGCAGGGACAGCGGCAGCTGGTCGACGCTGCTCTCGGACAAGACGGCGGTGGCGGACCTCAAGACGGCCTTCTACTACACGCTGATCGGTGCCGGCGCCCTGCACCTGGTGACGCTCGTTGTGGCCTGCTGGCTGGGGGTCAAGTTCCGGCAGATCACGCTGATGCCGCCGGACATGAACCCGCTCGAGGACAACCTGACGTCGCGGACCAAGACGTCGCTGCACTCGCGCAACAAGTCGTCGATCGTGACCATGGGCTCGCTGCAGTCGCTCGAACTGGAGAAGGAGAAGGGCTTTGTGCGGCCGCCTGCCGTGCCGTTTGCCCACACGCGCACGCAAACGCGCGACTCTGTCGGCTCCCGCGACTCGCGCCTCGACCTGCCCAGCCGCCAGTACCAGGTGGCGCCGAGCAACGCCAGCTCGGTGCTCAGCTCCACGACCACGCTGAAGCGGGCATCGATCGCGGGCGGCACGCCGACCAACACGATCGGCCGCGGCGCCTACACGGAGATTTCACTGCACGAGTCCTATGCGCCGCACCATAGCAGTCGCAGCAGCCGGAGCAGCCGGAGCAGCCGGAGCAGTCGCCGCAGCCTCGGCGCGGTGGCGGGGGGGGCTGCTCCTGGTACGGTAGCTGTGGGCAATGAGAGTTATGGGAATACTAACGGACACGCCAACGGAAACGCCAACGGAAACGCTAATGGAGTCGCAAGCGGAAACGGAGCTCCGCGCCAGACACGGTTCACAGAGAACTGGTACGCATCGGACTCGCTAGTCAGCCGCACGCAACAGCGAAACCAGGCACTCAACACGATGGTTCTGAACGCGTCGGGAATGCGGCGCGACTACAACCCGGTCAACCAGAACTTTGACTATCCCGAGTCAGACGGCGAGGGTTCGGACACGGACACGGACACGGGATATCAGCGGTCAGCTGCGGACGGCACCGAGGAGAACGGCACCGGACGGTACGAGAACTTCCGCCTTCACCCCAACATCCTCGGACGCTTCGACACCAACAACACTGCTATTAGCAACAACGACGTGTACGACGAGGACGATGATGATCTGCATCCAAGCCCGCTGCGCTCGAATCCCATGAAGCGGACGAAAACGCCATACCACGCGGCCAATGTGGCCCAGGCGGCCCAGGCGGCCCAGGCTTTCCGGCAGGCGTCGGCGACGCCGACAGTGTCGTCGATGACGTCGGCGGTTAGCAGCGGCACCAGTGGCAGCCTTGCAGAGGTAGCAGCAGGGAAGCAGAGTGGTAGCGATGGCAGGGTGCTGGGCGAGCTGAACGGCAACGACCGGCGGATCAGCGGCGGAGGGCGGCCACCACAACAGCAGCAGCAGCAGCAGCAGCAGCAGACGGACGACCTGGGCGACCTGGGCGACGGTGCATACGGAAAGTACAGCAACGCGCCAGGCGAGACAGACGCCAACGGGCGGACGCTGACGGGCGGGACGACGCCGACGCGACAAGGGACGGGCAAGAAGCGGTGGACGTGGGCGCCGCGGAACCGCGATAGCAGCATCCAGGCCGACGACAGCTTCTACAGCAAGCCGTACGGCCACCTGAAGGCATCGACGCCGCCCATCATCATCGGCAGGGACCTCTCAGGCGTGCCGGCAGGGCGGCAGGTATCCAGCGGCAACGACTACGATCTGGGTAGCGGCTTCTATAACGCCGAGGGCGAGGGAAAGACGGGCATCTTTGGGAGGCGTCACGTGAGCGGAAAGATGGCAGAGGAGGGACGGGTACGATACCAGTAAGGGGGGTGGAAGAGGTGAGAGGTAGGGAGATTTGTAATACTAGATTTTGGCTGTTGCTGGAGAAGGGAAGAGTGGAGAGTGGACGAGCGAGACAGCCAGGAGTTTGGGGGATCTGACTTTTTTGCTTTTGCTTTTTGCTTTCTGCATTCAGCTCTATGCCATATGCATTCATGTATTATGTATTTACGTATCTCTTTGGTAGGTCTATGAAAATATAGGCCATATCGGCAGGCCGTTTTGTAGCCAGGTTGTCCCTATCCGTTGTTTGTTTGCCCGTTTACTTTGTCGTCATCCTTGTTGCTGTCAACTTATCGTCCTCATCTTGTCGTCCTCATCTTGTCGTCCTCATCTTGTCGTCCTCTTCCGCTTCTTCAGAAAAGCCACCCAGTCCGACGAACGGCCTGCCCACGCCTCCTCGTGCCAGCTGCGGCCCCTCTCGTCCCAGTTCCGGCCCAGGCTGCTGAGGTGTCGCATTGTCGGCCGGCCGTGCGGGCAGTTCCACGGCTTGTCCATCTCGCCCATGTGGGCCAGCACGCCGGCCATCTGGCGGTGCGTCAGCGCCCGGCCGACCATGATGCTGCTGCGGCAAGCCCGCATGGCCAGCATGCGCCGGACCTTTCCGGGGCGGGGGACAGAAGAAGAAGAACTGACAAGATCTGTCTGCCCTGCCTGCTCGCCCAGCAGCGCGATCAGCTCCTCCAGGTCGGCCAGGTCAAAGGTGGTCTCGCGGCTCAGCGGCAGCGTCAGCAGGCGGCAGCGGGCGCCCACCGGCAGGCTGCCGTCGACGGTGGCCTCGACGACGAAGCCGTTGGCCGCCAGCGCCGCCTGGCTCTCGAGCACAATCTCCTCTTCGATGGCCGTCAGCTCCAGCCGCCGGGGCCGAACCAGCCGCTGCGACTGTATCACCGTCGTCGCCTGCAGCCGCTCAAAGTTGTACTTCTCGTCCGACGCGTGCTGGTCAATGATGAAGAGCTCGTCGTCAGACCCAGACAAAGGTCCAGCAGACCCCCTCCGTCGCACTGCCAGGATGAAGCCCAGGTTGAACTGCCCGACCACCCGCATCTGCGCAAAGTCGCTCTTGGCAATCGTCAGCCCCAGCTTCTTCTCGGCTGCCGCTGCGCTGCCTTCTTCCAGGCCATTGGCATCAGCATCAGCATCGGCATCGGCATCGGCATCGATATCGCCGCTATTGTCTCTGTTGCCGTCCTGTCCTGCCTGTGACTGAAATTTCTGCCACCTCGCCGCCAACTTCATTATACCTGCCTCGTTCGACCGCACCGTCTGCACCAGCCGGAGCGTCTCATGTCGCTTCTTCGACCCCCCGCTCTTCAGGAACAGCCTCGTGCGTCGGCCCTCCTCCGTCTCTGGGACGTCTGCCTTGTCTATGTCCCGGTGGTGTTCGTCGTCTTCCTGCTCCTGGTCTTCCTGCTCCTGGCCTTCCTGCTCCTGGTCTTCTTGATCATCCTGGTCGTCCTGGTCGTCCTTCCCCTCATCCCCTGACTGGAGTGTTGCATCTAGCTTCAAACCATCCATAGGCTCACCTTCAGCATCCTCCTCCATAGCAACATCCAAACTTTCTTCTTCTTCTTCTTCTTCTTCTTCTTCTTCTTCTCGCTCCTCCTCTTCTTCCTCCTCCTCCTCCTCCTCTCCCTCTCCCTCTTCTTCCCCCTCCTCCTCATCCTCATCAGCAGCGGTATCCCGATCATCAGATTCATCATCGTGGGACCTGCGCGAACCCCTTGCAGCCGAAAACATCTGCGTCAATGTGCCACCAAACGAAGGCAGCGGCTTCTTAGCCCTCGTTCTGCTCAGCGTCGTCTCCGTCGACATCGGCCTTGCCACAGCACCGCTGCTGCTCACTTTCAGTCGCTTTGAGCTGGAGATCACACTAGTTGACACGGTCGTATTCCCGACAGTCACTCTTGCAAATCTGAGGGGGCGTCGCTTTCGCGGGCTGAAAGTGTACACATCCTCCTCCTCGTCTGCAGCCTGGCTTGATGTAGGTACAGGTACAGACTCAGGTACCGATGGAGGTGGGCGGGTCGTCCTACCGGTTTCCTCTTTTACATTGTTCTCGCCCTCACTCTCGTTGGTCGGACGCCCCTCCTTCTCCCCCCTCTCCTCACTACCATCCACTGCAAGACGGTGGTCGCGCGACGTTGCCAAGGGCAGCTGCTCGTGCTCGGCATCCGCAGATAAGTCGGCGGGGGAGCCTTCATCTTTTTCAGCCAGCGGAGAGCGGTCTGCTCCGGCTCTTAGAGATGCATTGGCCGCTGGCGTCGCGCTTGATGCTGATGAGCTACTTGCATTGCCTGCATGGCCGCCGACGGCCGGCTTTCTGAAGGCCGTGATCTTCTGCGACGACAGCTGCGACGTCGGCATCGTGATCTCCTGCTTCTCAAACAGCTCGATCAGCGACTCCCGAAGATTGTCCAGCATCTTTCCCTGGTCGTGCAGCAGGATCGTCTGCTTGTCCGGGCTGACGTTGACATCGTAGAGGTGGGTGTCTAGCTGGATGTCGGCAAAGATGAACGGCGCCTGTGACGTGTTGTACGTCCGGTACACCTCGCTGAACAGCTGCGCAAACTGCGGCAGCTTGCATGGCCGCCCGTTGACAAAGAACATCTGCCGGTCCGGCGTCTGCCGCCCCTGTCCGTGAGCAGGCCGGGACACGTAACCCTCGGCCCGTATCTCCTTGACGTTGCCGTTGCCGTTGCCGTTGCCGTCCGAAGCAGGAGCTGACCACTTCGCCCGGGCGTCGCGCGTGAGCTCCAGCTTCATCGTCAGGCCGAGCCGGATCAGGGCAGTCATGGTCTTGGCGCCGAAGATATTGATAATGTTGTCGCGCGTGGACGCGTTCCCCTTGGTCGAGAAGAGGACCACGCGCCTGCCCTTGCTGGGCTGCTGCGACACGGTGAACTTGACGCCCGTCTGGATGCAGGCGTACTGGTTCAGGAGGCTGATCACCTTGCCCCATTCCCGCTTGATGTTGCGCTCGAGCTCGCGCCGCCGCACCGGCAGGTTGCAGAACAGCTTCTCCACCGACACCGTCGTGCCCTTCTGCGCCGCCACCACGCCGGTACCCCTGAGGCGGCCCGACGTCTCAAAGTCGAGCCTCGTGCCCTTGGGCACATCTGCGGCCAGACACGTCACCACGCTAAAGTTAGACAGCGCGCAGAGCGAGGACAGCGCCTCGCCGCGAAAGCCAAACGTTTGCAGCGTGTCCAGGTCGTCATAGCTGGACAGCTTGGACGTGTAGTGCTTCAGGGCGAGGCCCTCGTAGTTCTGCGGCGAGATACCATAGCCGTTGTCCTGCACCTCGACCGAGTCGAGGCCTTGGTTCTTAAACCGGACCTCTGAGCGCCCCCAAGGGATACTCGGTTAGCTTAAAAAAAGACATCTCCTCCCGCCTTCCACCGACTCTCTCCCGGCCATAAGAATGGACCTACCTATACTCGTCGCTCCGGCATCAATGCTATTCTCGACTAATTCCTTGGCCACAGAGCAGAGGTTTACAATCACCTGCCCAGACTGAATTTTGTGAACCTGTCAAATGCAATCTTGTCAGAATCGGTACCATGCAAACATACACTAGACAAGGCTCAACGTACGGCTGTTGCATCAATAGCTCTGATCGTCGCTGAATCCGCCGCCATGGTCATTGTCAAGCCATGGGTAATGCTATGAAAGCTATGCTATGTCTCTTGCCCGCATTTGTGCATATATAATAATATCTCGCAACCAGAATGTACGAGGCAGGATCAAATCCTGGTGCGGAAGGAACATACGGCACAGCTTTGCTGCTGGGGAACATCTGGAGAAACGCGACGCGTTCTCCGGGTTTGGCCCCGCAGGCAGAAATAGGTTTAAATTGGTCTAGCTTCAGATTTAACTCGTCCTCCGTACATAGTACACGTACGAGTACTTTTGTATGTTGAATAGGCATATATGCGAACAAAAGTTATGCAGGTACCGCGGCTTACAACAAGCTTATCCAACAAGCACAAAGGTAGAAAATCAAGGAAGTGGCCTATCAGAAACAGGCACAGAGTAATAGTGCAAAGCAGCTTGCAAGGGTTGAAGCAAGAAATAAAGATAGAACACGTTCACATCGGCTCAGTGGAAAAAGTTCTTGCGTCACTTTTCTTGCTACGAGACACACCACATCATGCCTAACCTTTTTTTTTTTTTTTAAAAGCGCATCGACTCGAAACACTTGTGGAGCTTTTTCTCAGGAGTCAGTGTCGTCATCAAGCCACTGTCCCCCGGCTGCTCGGAAGAACCGCTGAAGGCGAATTAATGCCGGACTGTACAGGGCGCTCCATACTACTGCTATGTACTCGTACGAGTACATACTACTACCATTTTTATAATTTTTATTATATACATTTTACACCCCGGTCGCATCGCAGACCAGCTTGCGGAGCACCCGTACAAAAGGACGAAAACAAACTGGAAAATGGCGTTTTCAGGTTGTGGATATCTCGGCTTTGGGAGCGCGGCACAGGCTTTTCGGAAATCGCGACGTTTTTCCTTGGTTTCCCCAGCGAGAATGCTATGTGCAAAGCATGCAGGTGGATGCAGTCTTGACATCGGCATTTTGCTAGTATGCATTGAGCCTTGGTTGTTGCTGCTTGCCAGGCCTTGGCAAAGCTTTTTTCCGAGCCTTGCACTCCAACGAAAAAAAGAACGAAACAATGGGGATTGGCAGGTCCCAGATGAGCGGCCGCTTGGTGCCCGGCCCGTTTAGTTTGGCCTATCTTTGCTTGGCAGAGAGCATGCAGTCCCCCCCCCCCCCAAAAAAAAAGGTGATCGCTCAGCCGCAAATCCTTTGAAAGATACTACTATCATAGTACGGAGCATGTAGATGTACTGTGTAATAGTTTCCCATCTTTGATTCCCTCTGAATGTCCTCACTCTGGTACAGCCAGACAACGACTAGCCTGCAACCGGTTGATGAAGACTGCAGGGATGGCTTGGGCGCAGCGCCCACACGTGAACTCTGGCAGTCCATGCCAGCAGTAATAGTAGTTTCATTCCAATGTTTCGACCGCCTGGGCCACGTTTCGTTCCATTGTGCAACGGGTAACTGACAAGGGCCTGTCATACTATGTAGAGGCTGCGGATGAAGGAACCACAGCGGGACAAAGGAACAAAAGAAGTGAAAGCAAGGAAGCAAGGGAACAAGAGGACAAAAGAACCAAAGAGAAGTCCAGGCCCGAAGAGGCCGGAGAGCACAATTCATAAGCCGACGCGCCGATTGGGTGCAGCTTATCCCTGGGCGACGAAGCTATCCTACTACTACTACGACGAGAGAGAGAGAGAGAGAGAGAGAGAGAGCGAGAGAGAGCGAGAGAGAGCCGTGCTGTTCAAGAACAGGCCGCCCCGGCGCTAGCTTGCATCAGCATGCAGTAGCGCCAGAGCGCCGTTTCCTCCTTTGCCCTTCTGGACGAAGGAGTCGTCATCGTCAGTCTCCTTGTTTCGTTCGTACTATGTAGTAGTATGCTCTTTGCAAGATACGAGTAAAATGGCCCAACTTCAACCAGTTGCAGCAAATCCCCGTCGGCTTATCGATCGATTTAGCGTGCGCCATCAATAGAACAGTGGACAAAGTCCTCTATTTGCATTCGGGTCTACTTACATAGGTACGCAGCGGAGAGGATGCCGACCAGACAGCTTCTCTCTCTCCCTCTCTCCCTCTCTTCTCCACTCCATTCGCCCTGAAACATTTTGTGCACTGTTTCCTTCTTACATAACAGTTCAGTAATAAGTAGCAAGAACAAGCCTCGGCCTAATGCGGCGCATCTTCTATTACTCGTAAGGTAAAAAAGGGCCCCACAAAGCGTAATCTCTTTTCTTCTAGCCAATCAGTTTTACATGTGCTTCCAACTAGTACCACTACTCCGTACAGCGAGCGCTGCTCGCACCTTCCCTCCAAATGTGACAGGGCGCCCCAACAGCCAGGCCAGTGCAAATCCCATTATTTCCCTCTACGAAGTACTGGAGGATCCTTTTGTTCCATTTTTTTCCTCGCCATTTTTTTTTTTGTCTCCTTATCCCATCCTCGCTCGTTCCCCCCCCCCTACTGCAGCTCGTCGCAGCCCAATTCGCCCTCCACGCACACCCTCGACGTCGCCGACGATAATCAGTGGCGGCGACCCGACCGACCGTGCGCTGCAGGGTCGATTTCTGGGATGCAGAAGCCTTCATCTGGCTTCTCCGACGGTGATAATTCTCCTGTCAGGACGTCCAACAATGCCATCCCGACCTCGCCGAGTCTGCCGCAAAGCTCTCCCTCCTATGCCGCGCGGTCTCCCCTGACAAACGGCCTCGAGGCACAGCAGAGCAACTCACGACGGCTGCAACAGCAGCAGCAGCAGAATCAACAGCATCAGAAGAGGCTGTCGGGAGCTGATTTACAGTCTTCGTCGGCTCGAAGCCGGCGAGCAACCAACCTCGGCGAGAAGCCCAACGGCAAGCAGCAGCCCAGGAATGGCTCTGTATATGCGACGCCCATAGCTCCGCCGGCTGCTGCCTCGTCCTCATCCTCCACCGCCTCCTCACCAGGCTGCTCCTCCGGCCGTCCAGCACCGTCGCCTCCACTTGCCTCGGCAGGCGTTTATGCTGCAGAAAGGATGAGCGGCAGCTACTTCCACAGCCCCCAGAACCCCAACCAGAACCAGAACAACATCAGCAGCAACAGCAACGACCGCGGCGACGCTGTTTCCAGCACGTGCGGCAGCGGCAGCGGCAGCAGCAGCAGCGACAGCATCGTTGCCAAATACGCCGGCTGCATCACGGCCTCCGACATCATGGACAGGCCTCCGCGATCACGGCCCGTGGCCCACAGCAAGCAGCGGTCGCGCAACCCCTGGTCCATCACCTTCCTCACCCTCTCAGTTTCGCTCCTCGGCGCCGTCCTGCTAGGGCTGATCTTCAGCTCTCTGGTCACCCGGCAGCTCGACCCCAAAGGCTGTCGCATGGCTTACATGTACCCGTCGTACAAGCGCATCGCCGACTTCGATACCGAGCACACCCGATTCGCCAGCAAGTACTCGCTGTACCTCTATCGCGAGGATGGCTTTGATGACAAGACCAAGGTTTGTGGCGTTTATTTTTTTTGGTCATCTATCTTGCTCCTTTTCCTACTCTCTACCGTTCGTCCCGGTTTTTGCTGCCAAATGCCAAAACACAAAAACACAAAAACACAAAAACATTCGCTAACAGCTTGAAAGCTACGGGGCATTCCGGTCCTTTTTATACCAGGAAACGCCGGCAGCTACAAGCAGGTGCGCCCCATCGCTGGCGAAGCTGCCCAGCACTTCCAAAATGTCGTGCAGCACGACCAGGCCGCCCTGCGCAACGGCGCCCGGACTCTCGACTTCTTCACGGTCGACTTCAACGAGGACATCACCGCATTCCACGGCCAGACGCTGCTAGACCAGGCCGAGTACCTGAACGAGGCCATCCGCTACATCCTCTCTCTCTATCTCGACCCGACCATGGCCGTCCGCGACTCCAACCTTCCGGACCCGAGCTCAGTCATTGTCCTCGGCCACTCCATGGGCGGCATCGTCGCCCGCACTATGCTGATCATGCCCAACTACCAGTCTAACTCGATCAACACGATCGTCACCCTCTCGGCCCCGCACGCGCGTCCGCCAGTCACCTTTGACAGCGAGATCGTCAAGATCTACGACGACATCAACGGCTATTGGAGACGGGCCTACTCGCAGAAGTGGGCCAACAACAACCCTCTGTGGCATGTGACGCTCGTCTCCATTGCTGGCGGTGGTCTCGATACCGTTGTGCCATCCGACTACGCGAGTGTCGAGTCCCTCGTGCCCGAGACCCACGGCTTCACCGTCTTCACTACGACCATCCCCAACGTGTGGACCAGCATGGACCACCAAGCCATTCTGTGGTGCGACCAGTTCCGCAAGGTCATCGCCCGCACCCTGTTCGACGTCATAGATGTCCACCGGGCCACCCAGACGAAGCCGCGCGCGGAGCGCATGCGTGTCTTCAAGAAGCACTTTCTCACCGGCCTGGAGGCCGTGGCCGAGAAAGACATGCCCTCCAAGGAGCACACGACCCTGCTGACGCTCGACAACAGCTACAGCACTATCGCTCCTCAGGGCGAGCGGCTCGTGCTGCGCCGGCTGGGCAGCTCGCCGCGGCCACACGCCCATCTACTGCCCGTTCCGCCCCCTGGCTCTCGGGACGACAAGCGCTTCACCCTGCTGACCGACCAGCGCCTGGACGGCCCCGGCGACGCCGGCAAGGTTGATGTTCTGTTCTGCAGCGTCTTCCCGCTGCAGTCGAGCTCGGCCGGCGTGTTCCCGATCAAGCTCGATCTGTCGGGAGAGAACGCCGGGTCGATGCGGCTCGCCTGCAAGAACGCCACCCTGGACGTCATCGAGCTGCCAGCGTCGCGCAGCACATCCCGCCATCCTTTCTCCCTGGACGAACGCGACTCGGAGCCGTTTTCCTACCTGCAGTACAGTGCCGAGCAGATAGCGGGGGACCACCAATTTGTCGCCGTCATCGACAAGGCGACCGTGCCGACGCCTGGGTTCGTCGTGGCCGAGTTCAGCGACAACGACAAGGCTCGCCACACCCACAACGTCAGCCTGCGCAACCTGCTGAGCTTTGGGCTCAAGCTCCGGCTGCCGGCGAACCACCCGATGGTGAGCGAGATCCGGATTCCTGCGGTGCAGTCCAGCCTCCTGGCCTACAATCTCGAGATCGAGAAGCAGTTCTGCGCCGAGGCCTCGGCCGAGCTCTTCACGCCCCTCGTGCGCCAGTACATGTCCGAGCCTTTCGAGTCCAAGTTTTACGTCAACGCCAGACGGGCCAGCGTGAGCCTGCACGGCATCGCGCCATACATGCCCCCGGCACTGAAGCAGGGCCCGGCTGACGAGGCCGGCCTGGGCTTCCAGCTCTGGGCCGATCCGTCGTGCAACTCGAGCGTGCAGATTAAGCTGACGGTCGACGTCATGGGCAGCCTGGGCAAGCTCTACATGCGCTATCGGACCGTGTTCGCGGCCTTTCCCGTCCTCATAGCTGCCCTTGTTCTCCAGAAGCAGTTCAGGGTGTACGACGAGACGGGCGTCTTTATCTCCTTCTCCGAGGGCCTGGACGGCTGTCTGCGGCAGTCGATCCCTCTGGCCCTGGCAGCACTGACGCTGATGTCTCTCTCGATCGGTAGCTCACACGGGGCTCCGAGCTCGGGCTCGGGCTCGGGCTCGGGCTCGTCTAGCTTTCTACCGTGGCGCAACGCGACAGCAGCGGCACTGGACTTCCACAAGAACGAGCTGCTCGTTGGCACGCAAGACCCGTTCTTCTGGTTTCTCACGCCGCTGATCGGCGTCATCTGCGTGGGCGCCTGCACGGCTCTCAACTATGCCGCGCTAGCCCTGACGCACATCCTGAGCATGGCTCTGGGCCTGGCGCTGTCGCGGCCGGCCTGGCTGCGGCACGACCGGCGCATCATCATGCTTCAGCAGCAGCAGCAGCAACAGGCAGGCCAGGGCCAGGGCCAGGGCCAGGGCCAGGGCAAGGGCCAGGCAGCCAGCGGGCAGCAGACGGCGCCGCAGCAGCTCCAGCAGCTCCAGCAACAGCAGACGCAGCTGTACTTTGCGCCGGCCTTTGTCCAGGCGTCGCCGCGGAGGCGCGTGGTCACGACGATGGTGCTCCTCCTGCTCGTCACGACGTTCATCCCGTACCAGTTCGCATACCTCGTCGCGTGCCTGATCCAGGTCGCGACCACGGTGCGGGCTCTGCGAGCCGCCTCGGATCTCCGGTCCACGATCAACTACAATTTTTACAACTACGTCCACTCCGTCCTCATCCTGATGCTCTGGATCCTCCCCATCAACATCCCCACCCTGGTTGTCTGGATCCGGAACTTGGCGGTACACTGGCTGACGCC
>JRUC01000626.1:0-15285 GCA_000806385.1 Leptographium procerum
CCCTTTTTGTCACTCCATCATTCCCAATATTCCCATCCCCCCCAAATCGCGGACGCGTTGGGCGAGCAAGGCGTATATGGCGTTGGCGATGCATATCATTGAAACATATGTATGTCATGACTGATGAGCGTCACTGATGGGTCTGTTCCACTGGACATGGAACTTAAATAGCGGAGATGAGGTGTATTCGCTAAAGCAGCACTATACCCATCTCTCTAAACTAGGACCAGTGGATGGCTCATCAGAGCATCCCAGTATTAAACCAGAATACAATAAATAAAAGCCTTTGAAAATTAAGCGAACACTTCCACAAGAGGGGGGGACAGTTGCCCGTTTGACAGCTACGTATGGCTGTGATCAACTGCCTTCTCCAAGCAAAGGTTTGCCTTCGTCATCCACAAAACCCACTACAACACTTAGCTAGAGTAATCGGTAGGGGTGAAAAGGGGATGCCACCGTGTTGAAGTAGCACATGGTACACCACAGCACGGTGTGAGCCACGACAAGGTATGCAATGAATTTGAGGAAACTTGTATTCCTAGTAACAGAGTAGAAGGCACGTAGTAATTATACTATCAGAAAATCCAAATTTGGTTCCGACAGAACTTAACTCCAGACTTGGATGTGCCTGTATCGCAATAAGAGAATTAGGCAAAGGCATATTGTACTATCGGTGATATCTCCGATAGCGGGATATCTGATAGCTTGTTATCCGATCAATTAACTTCTCTGCTGGCCCTGGCGTCCTTTAGGAAAAAATTAGGAAGCCCTAATGGCAGAATAGCCAATGGAAGACACGCACTCGCACAAGTTCGGACCCACAATGGCCCTCCTGCTGCGCCCACAGATTCCACGGCTGACCAAAATCTGCAATTCTGCCAAGTCCCTCCCCTCTATAGTCGGTCTCGAATTTTTTTTCCTGCCCTTTCTATTTTCAGACTCCCACACACCTCTTTTTTCATCTCCCGCTTCAATTGTCCATTCAAAGTTTGGACAGACGAATCTGTAAAAATGGCGGTTGGAAAGTATGTTCTCAAGTTCCCTGGACTGCGGATGGACGAACTCTTGTTCTCATTTTTGCACTCGCCTCGAAAAGGCGAGGCGTGGCAGCGGCATGGACGAAACGGGTTCGACAGCAACAGGAATGCTAACGATGCGTCCACAGAAACAAGAGATTGTCCAAGGGCAAGAAGGGCCTGAAGAAGAAGACCGTCGACCCCTTCACCCGCAAGGACTGGTTTAGCATCAAGGTTAGTTCATTTTTTTCCAGGGGAGAATAGGAGAGGCTCTTGCCGGTATATCGACAAAAAGAAGCGAAATATTGACAATATCGACTGTAGGCCCCTACCACCTTCGCCCACCGGGAGTAAGCACAAAGAACCCCTCATCCGCGATACAGAGGTTGCGAAGAGAACTCGAAAGAAATCGCCGATACGGAGTTGATAGCACAGATGATGGCGGACGCGAGGACGATTTGACTTGTCGATTCTAACCATCCTCTCTTCTTTTTTAGTGTTGGAAAGACCCTTGTCAACCGGACCACTGGTCTGAAGAACGCCAACGACGCCCTGAAGGGCCGGATCGTCGAGGTCTCCCTGGCCGATCTGCAGAACGATGAGGAGCACTCCTTCCGCAAGATCAAGCTCCGCGTCGATGAGGTGCAGGGCAAGAACTGCCTGACCAACTTCCACGGCCTGGACTTCACGTCCGACAAGCTGCGCTCGCTCGTCCGCAAGTGGCAGTCGCTGATCGAGGCCAACGTCACTGTCAAGACTACCGACGACTACCTGCTGCGCTTGTTCGCCATTGCCTTCACCAAGCGCCGCCCCAACCAGATCAAGAAGACGACCTATGCCGCCTCTTCGCAGATCCGTGCCATCCGGAGAAAGATGACCGAGATCATCCAGCGCGAGGCCAGCAGCTGCACCCTGCAGCAGCTGACGGCTAAGCTGATCCCTGAGGTCATCGGCCGCGAGATCGAGAAGTCTACCCAGGGCATCTACCCCCTGCAGAACGTGAGTTCACTTTCGTTGGCGCTCGATCCCCCCGCTCGATCCCCGTCTTGCTCCTCCCTTTCTCTTCTTCTATCTTTGTCCATGTGACTAATAGGTCACAGGTCCACATCCGCAAGGTGAAGCTGCTGAAGCAGCCCAAGTTCGACCTGGGCTCCCTCCTGGCCCTGCACGGCGAGTCCGGCGGCGGCGAGTCTGGCGAGAAGGTTGACCGGGAGTTCAAGGAGGTTGTCCTTGATGAGGTATAAACGAGACTGCCTTTGTAAAGAGGGAGCGCTTGGGAAGACTTGTATGTAGGGCGTCTGCTATGTGAAACCAAAAAAAAGGTTTGAACATGACGGGGAACGAGCAAGATATCCGTGCCCTGAACTGACGCCGAGGGGAAGAAGACGACAGCTGGAAGACGGGGAAGAAAAAGAAGGAGGAAAGGGGAAACGGAGCATGGGCAACGGTTTACTCTTTTTGTGTTCCTTTTTTAATCGAGAGAAAAATACCTCTTGCCTTTATTCTTTTTGCTGGTGTTTAGCACTGTACGGTGGCAGATGCGCTGTCTTCTCGTCTTCGGAGGATCCTAAAGTCCGAATAATATCGGTGGGATAGTCCGTAGCTCTGTGAATGCTAAAGGCACGATTGAGAAGCCCGACGAATATTTTCCCTACGGTGGCTAGCCGCAGTCGGCCAAATTGGGAAGGAGCGTCTGTCGCAACTTTGCTGTGGTTGGCGAGGCCCGCGTATCGCGACCAGCCAATGGCGATAGCCATTTTGGCGGATGGTCCTGGCGACGGTTCGCATGTATATCCTTCACATGCTAAAAATTTTTGAAACACAGCGGTGCATCTGATCGCATGGCTTCTCCAACTTCCCCCCAACAATGTCAAAAGCTACTGAACCGTCTCTCAAGATCCTCATCATCGGGCCCTCAAATGTGGGCAAGTCGGCATGTATGGCACTCTTCTTCCTGGAGAATTGAGATAAGACATTTTTCTTCGGTCTCTCTGTATTTTTCTCGGTCTCCTCACAGTCCGCGCTGTTCACTGATCAAACGGAAGTGCTTAAAAGATACTGTGATGACGATTTTGACCCCAACGATGCAGCGGCCACGATCGGAATCGATTTTCGGGTGCGTCCATCGACTCGTCAATGGCTCTTTGCTCTTTGCTCTTTACTCTTCGCTTTCTCCTCCTCTGCTTATTCTTCTCGAATAGCTGACTCTTCGCGTGATTGTTGTTCAGGTCAAGCGCCTGTCTGTCCATGGAAAGACATACCGAATAACGCTTCTCGACACGGTAAGCAGCCGATTTCCTACCTCACCGGCCCTCTTCCAGATCGGAGTTGACATGGTTTTTGCCTTTCTCTTCCCTTACTCTTACACTATCCCCCAGGCCGGCCAGGAACGCTTCCGGACACTGTCAACTAGCTACTACCGCGGCGCCCACGGCATCATCTTCGTCTACGACCTCACTAGCCGCCCCTCGTTTGCCCATATGGACGCCTGGTTCGCCGAGGCCGAGGCCAACACAGCTGCGACTGCTGGGCCAAACATGCCACCGTGTCAGTACTGCCTCGTCGCGGCCAAGGCCGATCGTGCCGACACCAGCCGTGCGGTCTCCACCGAGGAGGGCCTGGCCTTGGCCCGCAAGTACAGCCACGTGCCGGACAGCGCCGAGCCGCTCTTTTTTGAAACCAGTGCCCGTACCGGCGACAATGTGCGAGGGCCATTTGTCGCGCTGGTGGACCGCATCGTGTCATTCGGAGCCGCGACCGGCTCGTGGTCGACGCCAGCCGCTGCTGAGACCGTGTCTCTAGGAGGTACGGGTGAAGCGGGTGACGGAGGCAGCTATATCGCCGGGTGCGCATGTTGAAAGCGAGCGAGCGAGCAAGCGAGCGAATGAGACGAACGAGACGAACGAGACGAATAAGACGCTCATATACACAGCGACGGCATAACCCCCCCCCCCCACATAGACTGATGATGATATTGACCTTTTACATCTCTGTTAGCGTTCTTCACATGTAATCACACGTAATCACTCTATGTTCTATGTTCTATGTGCATGTCTATTTATGCTTGTATGTGCCGCATTCCGCGTTGCATCAGCGCCTTGCCACAGCAACCGCCTATCTATTTTATTCTCTGGCTGACAGAAAATGGACCACAGCTGTGTCGAGTTAATAAAATTTGCTTTCCTCTTGACAGTGTCTTTTTTTATCGAGTTTTTGAAATTTGACTTTTCAAACATACCTTGTCGAAACTGCTCCGGCTGCTCCGAGATCAGCCAGTGACCCGCGTCCACGTCAACGAGCCGGAACAGTGGGAAGAACTGGCCGATGACAGGCAGTGCCTCGTCAGGTACGTACTTGCTGTGCGACCCGCGGACAAATAGTGCGGGCTTCTCGAAGCGCGCTACCTGCGGGTCTTTGTACGGAAAGTCGCCCATGTTGTCGAGGGCCTTTGCCAGAATGTCAATGGGAACGCGGAAGCGCAGCACCTGGTGGTGGCCATCTACGCGAACCCGGTGGAGGTTGCCTAAAAGAAACTGCCGTATCGGCAGCGATGGCTCATACGCCTCCAGGATCTTGTCGGCCTCGGCGTGGCGCGATACACCGGCACGGTCAATCTCCTTCATGGCACGGGTGTAGATGCCGAAAGAGCTTACCAGGCCGGCATCAATGGGGGCATTGTCAACCGGGATAATGTCACGTAGAAGCTCAGGTCGGCGAAGGGCCAGCGTCATGGCCGTCTTGGCGCCCCTGTGACAGAGTTAGCAGATAAGGACACGAGGGAGTGGAAGAGAAAAAGATAGGAAAAGGCGTGGATATACATTGAGTGCCCGATGAGAGTGACGTCCTTCAGCTTGTGCTCACAGATGAAATTCTCCAGGTCATCCGCCATGGAATTGTAGTCATGGAGAGCATTGTGAGGGGAGTCGCCGTGATTCCGGGCGTCCTGCATAAATGTAAGAATGAGGGTGTATTTTCACGGGGGGGCGTCAGACACACTCACCGGCGTATAAATGTACCGACCGAGGTCGCGTGCGAGAGCCCTGCAGCATGTCAGGCACTCTGTCTTTTTACGTCCTATCAAAGGAGGGCGTTTTGCTACTCACCTGCTTATGCTCTGGTTGTTCTTCTTGGAGCCGAAGAGGCCGTGCAGGAAGATGATCGGCTGGACATGTTCATCTGTCACCGGTTTGGCTGGGGCGTGCAGATCATACGAGAGCTTGACAGAGCCCGTAATTTCTCCCGCGGTTGATGAGGACATGGGCCGTGCAGAGACATTGGCCTTGTTGTTTGACAACCTTGTTGACTGTGTCCATGGCATTAATACTGCCGAGGAAAGTGGCCGGAAGGCTGCCGTAAACCGCCCCTCCCGGCAGAGGCGCAGCACTGAAGTTGGGCACCTGTATGCCATGATCTCTCAAACGCGTTCCCGGGCCTGGATTGCTAAAAAGATGCTCTGCTCTCATCGTCGCCGCCGATCCGCCGCCGATCCGATCTGTTGTTATGGGAACTTTTCGTCATGGCAAGCCACATATTTCGGTATTGTGGCGGTGCTTCTCACGTGGGGCCTCCCAAACTAGAAGAAACATCGCAGGGCCCGGTTCCTGGACTAAAAGCATTCTTCCAGCAACGAAAAGCCTTTTCTTGCTTCTCTGCAAGGCACAAGTCGACTACTCAAAAAAAAGCAGGCACCTACGCCAGCTCCGGATGAACAAGAGCGCCAGATCTTGAAGGGACACAACCATTTTGGTACAGCTAAATTGTCTATCTTGCTTCGGCAGTATCTCCAAGATGAGGCCTGGAAGCCTAAGCAGCCTCGCATTTAGGACCCCCGTCGTCGCCGCCCTCTTGTTTCTCCTCTTCGCTTCACAGGCTGCCACTGCGACAACATCTTCCGCGGATATAAGGGCAGGCCGCAAGCTGCCGCCGCCGCCAACACCACGCCATGACGACATCCGATCTTCGTCGGCCTTTCCTTTGATTACCTGGCTTCGAGATTCGGCCATCGAGCTTGTTTTTGGCAAGCACCCTTCGTCTTCTGGTGGTGGCAACAGCCCTGGGCGGGCTGGCACTGGCGGGAGCAATGGCGGCTCGAAATACCCGTCGCTCTACCAGCCTGCGCGATACTCGAAGCAGACGGTGATACGGTTCAACGTAACGACAGCGAACGAGGAGAATGCGCTTGCAGAGGCCGCTGATCGCCTCTTCTTGGACATCTGGGCATTCAACAACCACACGGGCACTGTCGACATTCGGCTCAACAAGGAGGATGTGTCGTCGCTGCTGACACTCCTGCCGGAATCGCTGCACTACGCCTTTTCTCCGCTTATTCCCGATCTGGCCGTGGCCGTGCATGATACCTATCCCAAGGCAGCAGCGGCCAAGAGCGCCGCGGTAGAGCAGCTGTCTGCGTTTGCGTCCAGCGGGAGCACGTCTGCCACCGGCGTGGCAGCGATGCTTGGTACCGGCCTCGACAACGTATTTTTCCAGGACTACCAGCCGCTACCCGTGATCGAGCAGTGGATGAAACTAATGGACGTCATGTTTCCCTTTGTCGAGATGATCAGCGTCGGCCGATCTGCGGAGGGCCGCGATATCTTCGGCCTGCGGGTGGGAGCGTTGCAGAAGAATGATGATGGCGATGATGATGGGGACGACGACGAGGGCGGCGAGCCTGGAGAGCCTAGGAGAAAATATCAAGGCGAGGACGTGGACGGCGCGGAGGACCCGGACAAGCCAGAGCCGAGCCCGGAGCCGTCAACGAAGAGAAAGACGATTCTCGTGACGGCCGGCCTGCATGCGCGGGAGTGGATCACGACAAGCACGGCGAACTACGTGGCCTGGTCGCTGATTGCGGGCTATGGCAAGGCGCGCCTGATCACGAAGCTGCTGGACCACTTTGACATTGTGTTTGTGCCTGTCGCTAACCCGGACGGCTACGAGTACACGTGGCATACGGACCGGCTGTGGCGCAAATCGCGACAGGGCACCAACTTCCGGTATTGCCGCGGACTGGACCTGGACCACGCCTTTGGCTACGCATGGGACAGCAACGTGCACGTGGAGCCGTGCTCGGAGACGTACGGCGGCGAGGCGGCCTTCCAGGCTGTGGAGGCACAGACGCTGGCGATGTGGGCGCGCGACGAGGTGCTGCTGCACGACGTCGAGTTTGTCGGCTTCCTGGACCTTCACTCGTACTCACAGCAGATCCTGTTTCCCTTCTCCTACTCGTGCAAGGCCAACCCGCCGAACCTGGAGAACCTAGAGGAGCTGGCGGCGGGCCTGGCCAAGGCTATCCGGCTGTCGACCGGGGAGCTGTACAGCACCTCATCGGCATGCGAAGGCGTGCTGAGCATGAGCAGCCGGTTGGCATCATCATCGTCGTCGCCTGAGTCGAGCCGCATCGAGTCTGGCGGTGGCTCGGCCATTGACTGGTTCTACCACGAGCTGCACGCGCGGTACAGCTATCAGATTAAACTGCGCGACACGGGCAGCTACGGGTTCCTGCTGCCGTCGTCGGAGATTGTGCCCACGGGCGAGGAGATTTTCAGCGCCTTTAAATACTTTGGTGACTTCCTGCTTGGCAACAACGGCATCGAAAAGTCTTACGAAACCGACAACAACGACCGAAGCAAGACCAGCAGCAGCAGCAGCAAGTCCACTAAGCTGACAGATGGCAGTGATGGCGAGCACTGGACCGAACTGCGGAGACGCACAGAAAAAAAGGAAAGGGAAGGATGGTAAGGGGGAAGGGTTTGGTCTCTGTCAGCGTTTTGTGTTTTGCTCACTTTTGGGGGGGGGGGTGGCTATTCGTGTCTCCTTTTTCTGGATGGTTTGTACACGAAAACAATATTGGCGTTTCGGGGAAGGATTGGGTCTATGACTAAACGGTGTATTTCTAGGCCATATGCGTTTGGGATTTCATTTGTCGCAGTGCACTGTTCGCTGGTCTGTTTTTTGTATACAGATTCAGCAATCAAAATGCCTTTGACTGCAACAATGCGAGGCAAACTGATTGTCCAGGCTCTAACGGCCACCCACTTGTCTCACCATCCCTTTCACGTGTTTATGCTATCCTCCGGCAGTGCTCGCACTCGTATCTATGTAAATTATGATATGCAGCAGACAATGTCATCGACAGAAATGCTGGCTTGGAATGCTACCGCAAGCACAGGTAGGTCGTAGCAGCCCGCAAAACTTGGGAGACCAACCGCTCTCTACTGCGGAGTACATGCTTAGTAGTAGTACTCTTGTGCTTAGCAAAGCGTAATACTTTGAAAATTTGCGGATTTAATGCGGGGAAGCGTGTGCACGAACCTCTTCCAGGAACTATGACAGCAAGTTTATTTTCCTGTGGTCCGAGGCCATCCTTCACTGAAGGGCCTGGAAGGATTCTCCCACACCATCGCGACTGCTGTTAGCTCGAGTGCTGTTATGGCTGGGCTTTTATAAGTCTCTGCGGGTCTCTGGAATCTCTGTGAATCTGTAGATTGGATGGGCGGTCAGGTTGCTCACGGAAGGATACGAGAAATGCGGCTTCCATGCAAGAAGAAAGTTGGAGTGCAGCAAACAGGCATGGCAGGCACGGCCGAAGTGCATTTGCGGAATAGATACGGCAGGGCTCATACGATACATAATGCTTGACAGATACGAGCATAGCAGGCACGACACACACCAGGGACTAGCGGCGTTTGGGCCTTCCTCTAGCGGCTGGTCTTCACGTGTCGATGTTCTACGTGGTGTGGGCAGCGGCGTAGTTTCCGGGGCAGGACTGAATCTCAGACAGGAATGACCTCCGAGCGCTCGAGGAAGGATAAGATCTCGGCCATATTGCATACATAGACTTCAGAGGCTTAGGACGCTAAGCTGTCATTTCGTCTACCCCATGTCTGCCCCATGGCTCTGTCCACTTGGTCACGTCGCATTGCGCAAAAGGCGGGATGTGTGGGCATTGCAGTGGAGAAAGGAAGGATGGGGACTGGCTGGGGAAAGAGCGATGGCGCAGGGCACGGATCTATGGCGCTATCTGTGAGCGTGTCGCAGCTCAGCTGGAGGTCATGTTAGAGAAAGGCCCTCTTCTGTCAGCATCTTCAGTCATTCAGTCTTTCTTCCCAGTCTTCCTGCGGATTGTGGTGGTAGAGACCGGCATGCGGCTCTTCATGACGACAGTCCTGTTGCAACGATCCTCCGGAGACTTAATAAAACAGTCCTAAACATAAGCCTCCCTCTTTTGTCTCCATGTCAGCCTTGCTCTCACTGCCTCTCGCCCGGCCGAGTAACCTCCAATGGATACCTAAGAAAAAAATATATATATAAAAAAACTGTTTCAATGGTCTCGCATTGCATGGCTCGACATGAGTTTTCATCTGTGGACAAGTGGGCCGCCCCCTCCCGATTAGGGCCCCTGTCAGGTCGAGAAGCCTATGAGAAGACAGAAGAAGGAGAGGAAGGATGAGGAGAGAGGCGGGGAGGCCGTTCGACTAACACACCCTCTTGTGTCCTATCTTGCCTGCTACTCCTACAATGCGGTGCCTGGCCGGCGCACTGTCCCAGATATGGCCGACTACCTGATCATATGCAGGCACTACGCTCGGTAATTATCTGACATTGCGTCTTCTTCATCAGGACAGAGATATCATGTTCTCCACCCCCTCCTCTTCTGCCGTCTCTGCCCCCTGCACATAATGCAATACCTGGGGAAAGTCTGCTGCAGTTGCAAGGAACGTCAGTTGTGGTCGTGTTGCTGAGAAGAGCATCTAAACCGTCTATCATCCTTCCTGTCTGTCTCTGTGCTCTCTTATTGCTCTTTTTTTTTTCAAGCATTCCATCGGCACACTGACATTCATATATTCATTTTCTCTTTTCTCTTTTCTTCTGCATTTGTCTTTTCTTTTTTCTTTCTTCACTTTTCGACTTTTAGTTTCTTCCACTTTTTACGTTCTGCTCGCTCTCAGTTCTCCCTATCTTTCTCTCTTGAAAGGGATGCATTGAACTAGCCTTTTTCCTGATATCGCCGGTTTACTCTCTTGCATATTCTTCCAGTCGACGCCACCTTCTTTTTTTAGACCAAGAACCCAATCAGGCTTTCCCTTCTTCCATTAACTCGACACGGTCCACGGAATTAGGCGATGGATGCACAAACCCTGACCGCCTCGCAGCTGAGAGGCTTCAGCATCACAGGGAGAGCTTGCTCCGTGTTCTCGCTGCTCGGCAGCATCCTTGTCATTGGCACATTCTGCACGTCCAAGTCCTTCCATAAGCCCATCAACAGGCTCGTCTTCTACGCATCGTTCGGGAACATGATGACCAACGTGGCCACGCTGATAGCCCGCTCGTACATCGAAAGTCCGCAGTCTGCAGGCTGCCAGTTTCAAGCCTTTCTCATACAGATGTAAGACACATGCAAGCTGCTGCGAGGAAAAGAACCGGACAAACAATATGGAAGAAAGCTGACGCCTCCCTCTTCCTCCCTCAGGTTCATGCCTGCAGACGCTTTCTGGACGTTGGCTATGGCCATCAACGTCTACCTGACGTTTTACCGCAAGTTCGATGCGCAGAAGCTGCGCCGCATGGAGATTCCGTACCTTATCGTCTGCTACGGCGTTCCGTTTGTGGTGGCGATAGCTTACGTCTTCGTCGACGACTCACGGCGCGGCCGGATGTACGGCAACGCAACGCTATGGTGTTGGGTCAGTCCAAGCTGGGACGTCTGGCGCATTGCCACATTTTACGGCCCTGTGTGGGTGATCATCCTGGTGACATTCTTTATCTACATCCGTGCCGGCAGGGAGATCTACCAGAAGCACAAGCTACTGCGCAATTTCCAGTACAGCAGCCAGCACGAGCCGGAGCCGCTTCCACCTACAGAAGGCCTGTATAGCGCCAGCAAGACCACTGAGGTAGTCGTCACCACTGAAATCATCAACCGCCACCAGCAGGGCCAGCAGGACATCGACCTGGCGCCCTTGGGCCGTCGTCGGACTTCCGTCGTGATAGCCGGAGACTCTATGGCAGCAGCAGCAGCAGCAGGAGGAAGAACAGGAAGAGCAGGAAGAGCAGGCCATCTTCAGCGGCCCGAGGTAAATTCTGCTGGCGAACGAGCAGCAGCATGCTTTGTCATCATATCTTCCGACAGCCGGGCAGAGGTTGCGGCCATGGGCGACGGCAGCAAGACGGCCGACAATGCATTCGACAGCCGCGCAAGATCTCTGTCGCTAATTCCGAGCGAGGTCGATGCTACCGTGGGTGCGATCGCCACCACCACTACCACTACCGCCACTGCCGCCACCGCGGCCACGATCCGTAACCCAGCCAGCCAGCGCATGCGTCGCCGGGCTGCGTACGAGGCCAACAGCGCGGCCTGGTCATACGCTAAGTGTGCGCTGTTGTTCTTTACCGCACTGCTGGTGACGTGGATCCCTTCGAGCGCCAACCGGGTCTTCTCAGTCGTCCACGTCGACAGGGTCTCCGTGCCGCTCGAGTACATGAGCGCATTTGTGCTGCCACTGCAGGGCTTCTGGAACGCCATCATCTACTTTGTCACGTCCTGGAAGGCGGTCTGCACGCTGTGGGATGAAGTTATCGTCGAGGCCTGGAGCAGTGACTGGCAGAGCCCCTGGTGGGTGCGACGACGACCACACCTTCAAGCGCAACAGCAGCAGCAACAACAACATCAGCAGCAACAAGCTAGCATTCACAGCCAGACCCGAGGCGATGCTAACGCGGTCCAGCTGAAGCCGCCTGGCAGCAGAGACAGCGATGAGATGTTAGTCCAGACGGTCGGACGCCAATACACAGGTGGCGGTGTCAGTGATGGTGTCAGTGATAGCAGCACCTGTGGCCGCGGCCGGCCTGGTACGCGGATTCCTACCAGCCGAAGCAGGTCAGGAGAGAGCTACGAGAGCGAGAGCGTGAAGGAGTTCGCCATCGTTCGCACGAGATCGCGCGACAGCTAAAGAATGTTGGCGTAGACTTGAGGGAAAGGGAAAGGGAAAAAATGGCCGGCGTATTCGATGTTGGACGGGAGTAATTTCTGCTTTTCCAAGTGTAAAAATATCTTTGTATATGTATAGTATAGATATGCCCTATCGATCCAATTTATATTATCTGCCACTTCTCACAGCTGCAATCAAAATATCAAAGGGAAATCGCGGACGCATATTCAATCGCAGCATCGTGATATCGGTCTCTCTTTATCCTAGGCTTCCTTAGTTCCAAGTCTCCTTCACATAGTTGCGACTGTTCCTCCAAGAAAGACCGTTCAGTCCCATTATCATTTCTCGTTTAAGCTCTATTGTCCTCCGTCTTGTCTTCGTCCTTTGGCCCATTACCTTGCAACCCATATTGGTACATTTCCTTTTCCCCGCGGGCCATGTTCAGAGCATCCAAACTCCCTTCTCCATTGTTGTCCCCTATGTTCTCCAGGCACCCGGCGCCATGCTCTTCTTGACCGCATCCAAGATGTGATACTCCCACGCAGTCCCCAACCGGAGGCACTCTTCACGACACAGTGCATCCTCCCACCACCACTGGTCTGCCGTCACATACGGTCCCCACATATCCTGCCATAGTTTCTGACCAACAACGCTGTGCAGCCGCCGTAACTGTCCCCCGTCCGCGTCTTCTTCGCTTTCTTCGCATTTTTCAGCGTTCTCCTTCCCCTTTCCCTTACCGTCGCCCGCCACGTCTCCAGTTGCCTCATTGAAGCTGCTGCTGCTGCTGCCATCCGCCGCATCAAGCACAATAGCCGGAAACTTGCAAACGACTTTAGCGCCCTCCGCGAGCTGGAAGTGCGCATCCCGGAGCCATGGGAGAAACTGCCTTGTTGGATATTTGCACCGGAATTGTCGCTCCACGTTTGTCAGCAGGTGTCCGTCCAGCCAGGCTCTCATTTGCGGCCCCATCGTGGCCTCAACCGGCAAGGGGTCTATGAGAATAAGATGCAATGTGCCCTGTGGCTTAAGAACACGGTGCATGCTGCGCAACACAAGCGGGATATCGCCGGCAGAGATGAGAACTGGAAGTGTCTGTGCATAGATGTCGGAAAACATGTGCGGTGCGACTGAGATGGACATGCATGGAACGGCCGTAAATACCATGGGAGACACATTTGGAAAAAGCCTGCTGGAAAGAGGGCTTGGCGACATGTGGTGAACAGGAATGCCGACATTCAAAGCAGCAATATAAGACGCAGTTGCTATGTACGAGTTAGAACACTAGGGTATGAAGACTTCCAACCGTCGTGTGAGGACCACGAGAACAATCAACTCACCGTGGCTTTCAAAAAAGGCCAGAATCCGCCTGTCATCTATCGGCAGCCGGGCTATGCCCTTGTTTGTAGGTGGGTTGATGCTATAGAGAGCAGACAGCATCCAGCGCTTCTTGTCCGTCTCCAGCTCTTTGTACAAAGCCGCGTCTGATGAGCTACCCCATGCCTCTGTCAGCCGCCTCAGGAACGTCTCATGGCTTGCAGCTGCCATCTTTAGAACCTCCCTCTGCATTCCCGAGAGGCCGAAAGACAGAGAGACCAGATGGACATCTTTCGAAGGGGAAATTAAGTTTTCAGCATGATGGGAAGACGCGGGCACCGATGATTCTGACTCTGGTCCAATCATGACACTGGACGGGGGATCGCTGAATTTCCAGGATTCGGGAGTATGCCGCGCCTCGCACCCTTCCGCAGGAGACAGTGGGCATACCTCAGTGGATCTTATCACTTCTAGCAAGCTCCCAGCTGGTGGCTTTATCAGATTTCGGGCCGGTGTCTTGCTCTGGGAGGCCAATTGGCTGCTTGAAGACTGAAGTGGCCGGGAACTAACATACAGCAACTGTAAGTGCACTGGGCCATATTATGATATTGCAGGGGTTCACGCAAAAAGTGCAGTCCACTCACATCTTGTCTTGCTGCGTCACTGGTGTTGCAGGAGGTGACTGGGGAGGGGGTAATGCTGTGGTTTCAAAAGGCGGCTCATTCGTCGTCTCTGTTTGTTTTGTGGTGGCTTCGGATGAAGGGTCTTTGTCTTCGGCCTCTGGTGCAGGCTCTTCATCGAGGGATAGCATTGTCATTAGCGAAATTGGGGCAGTCCACTTTGAAAGAATAGAATCTATGTGGGCGCCGCCAGCATGTCAGACGAGTACCTCGACCGCAGATCGTCAGATGTGAGTATTGCTCTTACCATCTATTGACGACCTGTCCTGCGAGCTGCTGGAAAACTCAATATAGTTGTCTTGATGAAATCCAGCAGCGTCCTGAATCGGCTCCCCTCCCCGAAGTCTGGATATCAAGCCGGGAGATGACGGGCCATTTTCTTGAGTTCCGGCTACCATGCTGCATCCAGAAATGCGAGAGCTTGAAGCAATAGACTGCGTTGTGTGTTTGCTTTTTTTTTTCAGGCGAATGGCTGCAAGGAAGCTGTTGGGTTTTCTGCTCTGTGTTGAGGACTCGCTTCTGACCGATGTCCCAGACCTGCTACCGCTACTTCTGCCATCTTTGCTCTCCTTTTTCTCTATCTCCCGTCGGGCTTTCCTCTGCCCCACAAGCTCACGCTCTGGGTCTGCCCAGACGACATCAAACATGGCGGCTTGCTGCGAATCCACGAATTAGATTTCGTCAATGTATGCTAACCTTTGCAGTGATCCCTGCTTCGAGTTCGGTCAGCCGTACAAAAAAAGCAGTGCGTCAGGTGGTACGCATAACAGCTGTTCAGAAATTCTCAACGGTTAAAGATATCAGATCGTCTTCTCGTGCAAAAGCGTTTGGAGTAAATCGAAAATATCGTAGAAGTTCAACAGTAAATTTTATTTTCACGATAACTCATTGCCAAGCCAGAGTCACTCGAGCCTGCTCAGTTTTCGGGAACTGTCAGCCACTGTCTGATGAATATGTAGCTGCGGTGCGACTGCATTATGTTTTTCATCTTGTAGAAGCAGCAATACTCGGTTGACTGGATGGTAGGGTAGCGTGGCAGTAAAAAGTATGTTGTGTGTGTGACGGTACCATGTGCCAATGAGCAAGCATTTGATTATACCGTGCCGTCTTCATCTAAGAAATCCAGTGATAGAACTTGGCTGCAATGAAATGAATGCACGGTCTCGTCAAAACCCGTGAGGGATCTTCCCAAATAGTGTACGCCAGAATCATGGGCGCCAGGCGAGGCGGCAAGCCACGGTGGGATTTTCAAGAACATAAAACAGCTGATCAGTCGTATGCGTTGAACAGGACCGGGCCGGCGAATCTCTAGTTTGACTGTCTAGGAAAAAGCGATGGCAAGGG
>JRUC01000627.1:0-15265 GCA_000806385.1 Leptographium procerum
CCCTTCAGAAGAGAGAGGGCGTTGCTTACAATAGTACGGATCAGGCAAGTTTCCCGCCACATCGCCAGTGTTGTTACCGGTGTAGTACTTTAGCAAGCCATACGCCACCGTACTTGCGGCTGACTTGACGGATGCTGTACTCGGGAACTAGTCAGTACCGATCAACCGCTATGCCCCAGTTTTTCACCACGGGGACGTACAAGAGTCGGTGACGTTGATCGATATGGCACTTGTTGCCTGTGCCAGCAGCCAGGCGATACCTGCGGCCTGGATGGATAGTCTCATGTCGAGGAAGAAGTTTGTAACAAAAGACCACGACAACGGAAATGTAATTGAAATCAACGAAATCACCAGGATTTGGCTGGGAACGAAATGAAAGGAAGGAATGAAGAAGACAACAAATAATAAGTAAAGAGAAGTAAAACCAGCTGGCACAGCCAGATCCGCCAGGGCGCTGAAAGGAAGGAAAGAAAAAGAGGTTGAGAAGGGAAAGAAACAAAAAAGACTAAAGTATGGCCGTAGTCCCTGGCTGGACAAGAACAGAAAGAAAAGAGAACTGGAGACGGCCATAGAAAAGATAAAGTAAGAAACGAGCCGCCAGACGCAAAAGGCCTGGTCTCCGCGTACTCGCACCTTGCCGGCCCTTGAGGCTGTGTTGCACCAGAGCAGAGCATGAAACACAAGCAGTTGGATGTTGACGACGGCCCCTGGGCCAGCGGCCACGGAGGCACGCAGCCCGTGCGGTCCCCCCCGCCCATTCTGAAATAGTCCTTGGGTGGGAAAGAATGGGGAAGAGGACTTGTCCACCTCCAATTAAACTCACAAACTACTATTGTATCATGATCCAGGCTTGGCCAGAGCAATTGTGCGTGTGCGAGTACCTCGTCATGGCGATGTCTCTCAATAGGCACAAAGGCCCCACTTGGATGGTGGCCAATCAGCGGTCATAGCGCCCAGTTGAGCAAAGCAGCAACTGCCAATTTTGGCCCTGAAAGGCTATTATTGATCAGGAGTGAAAAACTGTTATCAAACACAAAGAAAGTATCTAGAAAATAATGGGGAGAATTGCCTTTTTTGGAGAATTGCCTTTTTAAGGCGGCTGCCGTATGTCTAGGATGTACTATGTCGCACGAGATGAGATGATACCTCGTCTTTATGCATGAGACTGGCGATCTACGGCGATCTGGAGTCCACCCACCAACGCAAGTAAAGTTAACAAAACCTGCCGCCTCTCCGAAACCAGTGCACAGCGTCGTCTGGACCGTATGAATAGAATGGATGAGCTCCAACAAGTGACCGCATCAACGAAAAGTGAACTGGAGCATAATCGCCGAACACTGACTGTATCTTTCCATTGAGCCCAACTTTATAAACATTAAATCATAAGCGAGGAATCATACCCAAATATAACTTTTTAGACAAAAGAAGCCCTTCAACGCCTGTCATGCTCAGTCATAACTTGTTGGCCAGTATATAAGCAGCATCTTTCTTCCCGCCGCACCCACATCGCCCAAGAAAAAAAAAGAAAAAGAAAAGAACGGAGATTGCAAAGCCAGATCACAAAATGTCGTCACCGCCATCCGCAATTGCAGACAGAGGGACAGCTGCCTCGAATTTCACTCCAGACACCGTCACGGCGGCTTCTCCCATTTCCTCGTCCAGGTCGTCGTAGAACTGGCGGACCGCCTCGTCGCCACTGTCGGCTGCTTCTTCTTCTTCGTCTCCCTCCTCGTCGCTGCCATCAGCGCCGTTCGCAACCATCAATGCCCACGCAGCCTTCTTGGCCGCGATTGCGCTCACGTCCGCGTCGATCTTGCTGTTGATCTCCTCCCAGGCCTTGCGCCGGTAGTCGACCGACCGTGCCTGCGTCTTGCTGCGCTGCACCTTTTGCGCCGTCCGCTCCACCACCGCCGCCGCCATATCCAATCCCCGCTCTTGGCGCCGCCGCGCCCGCGTGCTGAGCACTGACTTGCGGCCCAGCTTCTTGCTCTTCTTGGTTACGCCTGCCGCCTGGTGTATTCCCAGCACAGACGGTCGGTGGTCAGCTGCAGACGTCGGCGGCTTGACGTTTTTCAGCGACTTGTCGATGTCGATGCCCGGCGAAGTGGCCCGACGGGCGGCACGCGAATGCTTTGAGGGACCTGGAGGGAAGAAACTTAGCTTGTGGACCTCTTGCATTGATTTCAAGCGGACGTCATGATCAGAACAAAAGCGTACCTTTCTTTGCCATTTTGAGTTTGCGAATTGCCAAATTATTTGCAACTGATGTCGAAGTAGATTGTAAATATTGTCTTTAGGTGACTTTTTTTTGGCGAGGGGAAAGGGTTCTGCCTCAATATACCGCCTTCCATATATGGCGAGTATTGGAAGTGTTGGCTGTTTTGCGCTACCACAGCTTTACCCAACTTTTTCTAACATCACATGCGAATTCGTTTGTCATCACTTCCGCCAAACTCCAACAATATTGTGTTTGTTCGCGCCACCGTATCTGTACCTCTGGAAGCGGCTGTTGCGTAGGTAGTTTTTATCTCTTCAGCTGCCAGAAAGCACGATCTTTGTCCTCCTTCCAACCTCCATCGATCATGGCTAGTAGTGTCGCCAACAACCCACGACTGCTCTAGCCCAAACAACAAGCCGTGCTCCGTTCCTTCTCGTTCTCGCCCGACGCGCATCAAGCCGTCCCCTCAGCAACCGACCTGTCGCTGTTTCTTCTTCTCGACTGACCTCCCGGTCCAGGATGAGCTCCCACGATGCTCGGATACTCATAACCGGCCACCCATATCCGCGGACTATCTATGAGCGTACCTATTGGGACCGACTGGCCGAACCCAGCGTTATTATTCCAGTCCTTGTTCTTCTTGTCACCATTGCTTATACTACAAATATCATCGACCCAACTCGCGAGCTTCTGCCACCTGCGGTAGGCCAGCGGCTTTGGAACCTGCTGGTCTCAGCCGCGCCCTCTTCTGTACTTTTCGCTGTCGATGACTGGCTGAACCCATTTCCGATACCTCGACCGCCTGCCGACCGTGCCTCCAAGGCTGCTCTGCACGAAGCGAAAAGCGGCGCCCTCGGCAGGCTGCTAGGAAGAAACAAGGCTGGTGGCATCATCGCATCAGTGTCGTACGCCGGGAAGAGCGGCCTGTCAAGACTCATGCCAAAAGGAGGGCTTGACCGGCCAGCCGGCCTAGGAAACATGAGCAACTCATGCTATCAGAACAGTGTCCTACAGGCCCTGAGCTCACTCTCCCCCTTTCGTGACTACCTCTCGTGGATAGCCGAGGAGGAGGAGACGGGGGGCCTGCCACCCGTTCAGACGGCCCAAACACTCGCACAGCTCGTTCGCAACCTCTATGGGCTCACGCTAAACGGGGAGACGCTTTGGACGCCGCCGGATCTTAAGAGGATGAGCACCTTCCAACAGCAGGATGCGCAGGAATACTTTTGCAAGCTCCTGAACGAAGTGCAAGAAGAGGTGGAGAAGGCCCTGAGGAGCGTGCAGAAACTTCCTGGTTTCGAGGCTGACTTGAGCAATTCCCTGCGGGAGTCCAGGGGAAGAAGCCCCAGCAGCGAGGACAGTGGCTACCAGAGTGCATTGTCCACACCCAGACAAGTTGCTGCGGCCGCTGCCTGCTTTCGCATACCTCTCGAAGGCCTTATGGCTCAGCGGATCGTCTGCAGGTCTTGCGGCTATTCGTCGGGGCTGACCATGAACCCCTTCTTCTGCCTGACCCTCTCTCTTGGCCACGGAAGCTCTGAGTACAGACTGGAAGAGACGCTTGACAGCTTTAGCGCCGTCGAAAACATAGAAGGCGTCCAATGCGCCTGCTGCACCCTTTTAAAGTTTCGCGATAGGATACGCATAATAATCGGCCGCTTTGAGGCAGAGTCTGGCTTGAGTCCTGAGGCAACAAAGCTTAAGCATCCCGTTCCATACGAGAGGCTAGAAGCCATCGAGGCCGCGTTGGATGAGGATGACTTTGAAGAGAAAACGCTCTCGGACAAATGCAAAATCCCGGATAAACAACGTGTGGAATCTACAAAGACCCGGCAGGTGGGTATCGCCCGAGCACCACCAAGCATTGCCTTCCACATCAATCGCTCGAGGTTCGACGAAACGACCGGTTACACGTTTAAAAATCCCGCCGCAATCCGCTTTCCATTGCGGCTCGACCTTGGTCCGTGGTGCTTAGGTAGTGCGGCCTCGCGTTCCTTGCTGGACGAAAGTGACAAGGAGTTGCATGAACCTGCAGCCGGCCTCGGGGACTATGGCGCCGAGCAGAAGGAGAACGATGCAGCTGTCCAGCAGGGCTCGTCTTACCAGGAATCTCTGCCTTCATCTTCATCATTGCCTTCGTTAACAGCCGACAGCCCCTCAGTCTCAGAAGATGAGGAGCAGTGGCAGCTACCATATCAGCTTCCCATGGTTTCCGGAACGCAGCATCATTCTAAAATCACCGGTCCGCTCTACGAACTCCGAGCTGTCATCACACATTATGGCCAGCATGAAAATGGACATTATGTCTGCTACCGGAAACACCCCGCTGTTCAACGCCCGTTTGACAAAGAGTCAGATGACGAGGAGGAACAGAGCGTTGGTACGTGCGCCGACGGTACTGCTGACAAGAGCCCTGACGAAGCGGCTGAAGAGTCGGGCACTGCAAACAAGTCGGAAAAGGTCGAAGATGAGCACAGCAGCACTTCTGAGCCTCAGTGGTGGCGTCTCAGTGATCAGAATGTGACGCTTTCGTCACAAAGCACGGTCCTATCTCAGGGGGGGGTTTTTATGCTCTTCTATGACAGAATAGATAATCGTTCTGTTTTCAAGTCTTCCACAAGAGTCTACGACCGGAGTAGTGAAAGCCCCTACAGGTCCGAAACCGACACGGACATATCGGCGAGCCTAACCACTGAAGACACATCTACAGAATGTGGCACATGTGGCACTACGCCAGACCATTCTGCCACCAATGCTAGTGTCGAGATTGAGTCGGTGAAAAGCAGCTACGACCTTCAGGAAGCGGTGCCTGTGAAAGCACTTCATACGGAGAATGACGAATAACGTGTCATCCACTTTAGGGTGAGGAGTAATAGCGGTTTAATGTACATTTCGACGGTTTATTTTACGCGGGCGGAGAGGAAGCAGTTTTTCATGTCTGCATGACCAGGCAAGCATTCTTTCATACACAGCATTGCACAGGCGTCAACGGAGGAAACAACAATCGAGCTGCTAGGGCTCTCTGTGGGAAACGGCATAGCTATAATCGTAGCAGTTGTAGGATAGTTTTAGTATTGCGTCCAATATACACTTGGCGACAGACACTTTTATTTACTGCGATTTGTAAATAGAGAAATGAAGCTGGAACAAAAAAGGCGGCAGAAAAAAAAACCAATAATTTGCCACGGCGGTCAAGATTTTTCACACCAAACGAGTCGTGCTGCCATTCTCGCACGGGCCTAAGCACACCGCCCGCGAAGACTTTCTGGCCGGAATTGTATAAAACACTGACTCGCCCGCCGCTCATTCTAGGATTTCTTTTCTCTTTTTTTTCTTCATGACGACAATACTTCAGAGAATCATTTCTATAGTTTTTTGTCCTCTCACTGTTCTCCAAAACAGGAACAGATCCCACCCGGGTTGATGAATTATATCCTCAACTTGCCCATGTTTGTGAAACGAACAAAGCTTTGCTTTTGACCCTCGCACTGCCTGAAAAGGCGGCGGTTCAGGACTTGTCCAGGACTGTATTTAGAGGGTGGTGATGAGCTATATCCCAGATTTGAGCCTGTCTCCTCAGCGAGCACTCTGCTGGGGTGGGTGTTGATGGACGTCTGACCGGCTTTATATTTTCTCTTTTTTTCATTGTGCTCCTGGGCTTGTCCCGGGACGCGAAGAAGAAATTACTGAGATTTTTTCGTCCCATTTATTAGTATTAAGTAGACCTTTTTTATTGAAATAAATAAAAACAAATGACCATTTGCCATCAATAATGCCGTACTGCGTACATATTTGCGTACTGAATGCATGCGAGATGATGTATAATGACAACAGGTAAGGAGTATAAGCACATCAACAGTCATGTATGCGTTATTGTTAATACAGTCACGTGTAGTAAGCGACTTGTAAGGACTCGTGGCAAATGCAACGGTCCTGCCAAAAAAAACTAATGCGGTCTAGGGAAGTAGCATGCTCGCACGGACCATCTATGCCACTCTTCTCACGCCTATTTAAGAACTGGCTACCGCCCGGTGCCCCCAGCCCTTGGCTCCCGCTTTTTTTTCTCTTTTTCTCTCTATCCTAGTGCAAGGGCAGTACGCATTCAGTGAGGATTCGTCCGAGAGTGTGTTTTTGCTGGTTGAAAACTATTCCTTGACCACTCCTATTGGGCCACTGGCCCGGTAGGGAATTTTTGGCAAAAACACTCTCAGAACTTTTCATTACCATCGTTCTTCGGCGCGAGGTGAAGAAGATATGACGCATGTTTGAGGGAAACCTGTGGGCTCTTTTAATTATTGAAGCTGTCAAAGACTACCCACATTCCACTTATGATAGTTGAAATGATGCTATTGCTATGCTGTTGTAATTGTCCTAGTTATGTTGTATATTCAGAAGTATTGTTGAGCTCGATCTGGTACCAAAACTGCGCGTTCTTGATTTTTATGTCTGCTCGCATTTTTTCGTTTCCAACCCGCATCTTTCTCTCCGGTTGTATGCATGACGTCTTGAACTAGTTACTGCTTGTAATGTCCTGACTTTCGCAGGTTTGGGATTATTGCTCGAGTTACATAGAGTACTATATCGCTGCCATGTAGACATCATGTGCATTGAGTACGAAGTACAGCTGTCTCGTTACTATTGAAAGCACTTTGCTACCCGAATAAAGCACTGTAGAAACATCACACCCTCTGTTTTGATTGTATTGCTATCACTGCATTCTAGCTGTGTTTTGTGGATGTGACAACACACAATACCAAGCTTGGCTCCGGCGCGGACAGGGACAAAATCAATAAGAGTCATACGTCCTGTCATCGTGACCGGTTTCTAGGGTTATTGAGGGAAGATGTATAAAACAGCTTCATGCTAAAGACTGCATTTAACAAGGCATCAAAGATCAAAGTGCAAAGCCAGAGTTTGGCTGTTATAGAATCCAAGCAGCTGTTTTGCTATGCTTCTTCAGCTCCAGCAAAAGATACAGTGAAAAGAACCGAGCGAAAGCCCCACAACGCACCTTCCGATTGGCTGAGTATGAAGAGCAACGGTTGACGAATACAGTGTACAGAGACCAAATGCACTGCTCAAGTACCGCATGGTGGCTACTATATGAGAGAAAAGAGAAGTAGCCTAAGTCATGGTATGAGGACTCTCACAGTGCTCTCTTTTGCTGCCAGTCGTGCTCTTAGGCCCAACTCCCCACGCCCCCTTCCCTCTTGCTCTTTGCCTGTCTCGCGCTCAGTCCCGCCCAGTTGTTTCCCGTCACTCTCACCCAAAGGGCGAGACTTAATCATCGGACCTCATCTCCCCTGCCTGTTTCCGCCTCTCTCTTTCTCTCTCATATTCCCGACAAACCATTTACCCTACCCTCAATCGGCAACCACGACACCCAGCGCCGATTCTGTTCTCGATCCCGCCTTCATTTTTTACGCCGGCCGATCCCGACGACAGCTTTTTTTTTTTTTTGCATACCTCCCACCCGCGGCACTCAGCGTTCACGAGTCGTCGGCAATCGCCCCCAAAACCCTCATTCGGTTGGCACGATCCGTTGCAGCAAAACAATCTCTCGCGATCCCCTTCTTCAAACACCACTCTTTCTTATGAAAACATCAATAGCCGAACCGGGAAAGTAAACAGACAGACGAAATCGACCCACCGACCAGATATCCTCTTTACCGACCTCTCTACGGAAGATTTTTCGATACCCCGTCAATTCAGCGCAAATCGAGTGGCTCGAAAACATCTCCGTTTGTCCCTCCCTGGCGCAATATTTTCTGCTAGGCGCTCGCCGGAGAGGCGCGGCGATCGTGCGGTCGCTAGGCATTCTTTTCTCATCGTCGCTCGTCGCTTGCATTTTTATCACGCTTTCACTATCCGTTGGCTGTGTGCCTGCTGGGCCTAATCATCGGACCACGCCGTCACCATACTCTCTTTTTTTGTGTGTTCACAGCTTTTCGTTAAAACCCACGTTTCTGGTCGATCTTTGACGGCACTCGTCTCTCACCCCTACGGCTTCCAAGACCAGCCATGTCCTTCCATCCTCAGACTCCACAGAGTCCTTCTCATTTTTCTCCGATGATGACCGATCCACAGTCAGTTGCTTCATCTGCATCGGTCACCAACACTCTCAACACCAACGGAGCGTCCTTCGCCTCCACCACCACGGCATCTACCTTACCTACACCTGCCCATAGTGTGAACGGTTGTAATTTTGGTGCGGCCGACATTGCGCACGACATGTCTACCGATGATTCACCGCATAAGCGAAAGCGAACGCTCGATGACTCTGGAAACCAACACTCGAAAAAAATACACATGGAGGGCCAGCAAAGGCTAGATTTTGAGGCCCTGCACCAAGATGTGGGCGAGAAATATCTCGTGGGCAAAAAGCGTAAGACTCTCTTGTCCACCGTTTCCCGCAGCGTTTCCTGCCATGGTGTCATCATACCGCTATTTCTTGAATACCTCAAAGCACCAAAAGTGTTTTCCCGTCTTTACCTTACCGCTCAATTCTCCTCCGCATAAGTATTCCCTCGTCTATGCTATGTGAGAATAGAATAGCTTTTGTTAACACCCAGCTCTCTCTTACCTTGCTACTCTTTCTGTAGCACACAAACCATCCTTCCCACCACTGTCGGAAGATTTGTTCTCGATGTTCGGCTTGTCAGGCATCGCTGCAGAGGTAGCCAGGACTTTACCGAATGGCGAAAAGAACGCGATGCGGAAGACGTACAAGGGCTACATGAAAAAGCTAGGCGTGTCGGGCCACTTTGAACCAGTGAAGAGGGAAGACGGCGACGAAAGCGACTTCTTGCGGATGATCAGTGAAGCCGACGACTCATGGCACGCTCGCCAGGTTAAAACAAAGGATATCCAGTACGGCCTTGCCGATGATGTGGCAGCAGACTTGCGGATGGCTTTGACAATGAACAAAGGCCCTATGCCAAAGGCAATTTGGGATAGCTCCGTCTTGGGCGACTTGGCTCCTGATAAGCTTGCCTCTATCGGCACCAGGCCATCTTCTGTGCGAGGTACAACTCCGAGCACTCCCCTCCACCCGGCCGTTGTGCGGTCCAAAACCCAGCAGCCATCATTACAGCAGTTCGGCCCAGGAGGCTCAGACGCTTCACGACCCCGACGAGTGAGCAAGAAGCGGAGCTACGGTGACAACAGTTTTGAGGGATATGGCGAAGGATTCCCCGATGACGATCTCGGAGACGGTTACTCTACCGGCGAGGGTGACGGCCCAAGCCACAAGCGACGGAAAAAGGTGCTTATCGGCTTCTCCTGCCGTGAAGAGCCTTTGGCTAACCTCTTTCTATTGCAGAATGCCACGTCCACATCACAATTCCCGTCTGCCCCCGTACATCAACAGAGTTACGGCCCCGGCATGGTGGGTGCGTAGAGTACACGTACCCGTGCTGGGAAGGAGCGGTCAGCTGCCGCACTTCAGCAACAGAACCATGACGAGGAATCCTGCCAAACGACGATTGTTGTTCGGCAGGAATCCGTTCTTGGCACAGTTAGGAAACAAGAACTCTTGTCATAGACGACCAAGAACGTCCGAATTGGCGCCGCCGCGAAGCGGCATACTCATTTTCCACATCCTGTTCTACAATGGACGCAGAGGTTGTGGATGATACCTATGTTTTCACTTGCATATAATTTTGAAAGTTTTGTTGTACTGTTATTTGCAGTAGTGTTTTTGAGGGCCTATAGCATGGCGTTGGGGCATAACGGCTGTTTTTGCCTTTGTTTTAGTTTCTTATCAGCTTTTTTTTTCACCACCATTATTATAAACCAGCCATGACGGTCATGAGGGGGGCGGCCAGGGAGAGGGGGAAGACGAAAGAGGAAGGGACTTTCAAAAGTCCAGTTGCACAAAAAACAGAGCAGAGGGGAAGTGATTCACAGAAAATACGAAACCCAAATACCTATTCACACCAGCTTGAGAAAACAGCAGAAAGGTAAGGCTGGCTTAAGACGGAGGGGGAGCAATGCAACTAAAGTCATAAAACAATCAAGGGAAGGCAGGCGGACTTGAACGGGAGGTTATATATTTGGGCAGAGTTACAACAAAACGGGGAGTGGAAGGTTTTGGTTTTCGGAGGTTGGGGCTCTCGCAAGAGTGGAACTGCGGACAGGATCGAGACGGGCTTTGTCCGCCTGAGTTTGCTATTTATACGACTTGTTGATTGTGTTATTGTTCGTCGTAGTCCAACGCCCTAGAAATAAGAATGACGTTTTGTCATGTTTCTACCATTGCAAACAGTAGGCGTTTCATGTTCAAACCGGTTCGTATCGTAAGCATGGCCGGTGCTCTTTGCCGCGTAGGATATCTCACTTTAATGCCGATGAAATGCTGTCAACACAACAGCTTATTGTCTTATTGCTCGCAAGAAACCATGTGAGCCAGATGATGAGCCTCGAAGCCAACCCACCCCCCGCAGAGTGATAGCTTGAACTAAGACGGATTCGCAGCTGTGGGATAACGCCCGCAGGCGGCCCCCTCCTCTTCCGTGTTGCATATGGGTGGATGCTGTCAGACAACATGCAATGAGGAAGATGGGGCAGCAGACGTCGATATGTAGTAGCTATTCGAAACTGGTATTTATATAACAACGGCAATTGTTAAGACTCGAAACGTTGTTTGGCAGTGAGTCTCCATTTTTCTTGTTCTCTTTGTCACGTAAAATATCATCTCGGCACTCCCTTAGGCTTGATGTTTCATTGCATATGTGCACGGAAAAACACACCTAAATAAAGAACGTTTTGGACATGTGTATTACGAAAATCTGAGATAAGGCTTTATTTTTTTGTTTCTATTTTTGCAAGTCCAATGAGGCCGTGGGAAGGGAGTTGGAGGGTGTGGATGAATCCCATTGCTAGATTTTAAGACTTTGTCCTTGTAACAAGCTAGTAGTTGGTGTATCTTGCAAGGTAAGACAGTAACCCAATCTCTTTGGACAGGCCTTATTGTCAGTATCTCAAATGGAAATTGCCGGCGAGGTCCCTCGTCCTGTGTACTCGTAATACGGAGTATGGCTTTGGCCTTTTCTTGGGAGCGTGAAGTTTTTGTTGCCAAGACGGAGAGTTACAAAGAACGCGCGTCGCTGTTCTCCTCTATTAATCCTTAGGTAACATTCCTGCAGGTACGGTGCTGAGGAACGCCGGCGCGGGTGCTTAAAATGGACTCACTCTCGTAAAATGGACTCACTCTCGTAAAGTGGACGCGGATACGAGCATCTTACTCGTACTCTTGAGTGTGGAAAGAAATGGTTTGGATAACGCTCATATGGGTAGATGAGCATGCCATTTCAGATCTTACCAAATGGGCTAGTATTTATGCCCTCAATAGTAGCTGACATCTATTTCGTGAATCTTACAGCACGAGTACGAGTACTCTACGATCACGAGCACGAGCAGTCTGCACGTTTGAGTGCTGCCATGCTGTGCTGAACCCTAAAACTGCGTGCAGCAAAATAGTCGTCTGATCTTCTGCCGCCAGACATGTGGTGACAAGGTCTTCTGTTCGTACTACCTTCTGGAATTGTGCATTTTCGAGTGCAAAAACCTTTCGTAGCAGTAATACTAGGTGGAGCCCAAGCAGATCCGTCTGTCTCATTGGCTGATGAGCCCTGAAGTGACAGGGAAAAGCGCAAAGCCTACTCCGTACATGTGCAAGCAAGGCACAAACCCAGAGGATACGTCGTTTGTTCACAGCCATTCCGATCAAGCGAAATTGGACCGTTGGCGTGCTCTTTCTCCGCTGGCCAGCTAAGACCTGAGAGTGTGTGTGCCATTGGCTCTTCCTCCTACATCGTGCGTGCTAGGTAGTATGTACCCACTGCACTAGTCCCGTTTCTGACACTGGATACAACGTCCCAGCATTGCCCACGCTGAACATCAAATTTCCTTTCGTTCTTTTTCTCTCCCCCCCAAGTGGGCCACAGAAACAGGCCCGGGTTTATTTTTATTACGGGAGGACCTAGCGCGCAAAACAACACCGGCAGGGAGATGGACGGCGCCTTGGGCGCACATCGTCTGGTTATCGTTCTTGTGTGCTCGCATGCTACACAATTTGCTTCTCCCATTTCGACAGGTCTGACTTCGTCTCCCACTGCTCGCGGTGGCTGCCTCTCTCCCTCTGAGCTCCATCGAACGAAAAGAAATCTCCAGCCTCTGCATGAGAAGCTTCGCCTGGCGACTCCTCCACTGATGAGGAGCTGGTAGAGGACAAGGAGGACACGCGAGAAGACCAAAAAATAGCTCTCGTTACATTTAGGCCATCGACAGATCGACCTCAACACGCCAGAAAGAGACCGTATTACGCCCCGACCTAGACACTCGTCCTAGCCCAAGCATCGCGACCACCTCGAGGCACTGCGTGCTCTCTTCCGTTCTCTACCTGTTTGTGTTCATCGACGAGATGCCGGAGTTGACGAAAACGACGACGAGATTCACCATCACGAGTATGGACTGCGCCAGTTGAGCCAACATCGCCCTTGTTACCACCCACCAGGTAGAGCCGCCTCTCTCGGACTCGATACACTGATTTTCCTCTTTCATCCGCCCTCTGGAGGGGATTAAAAAAAATACCCCGATACCCGTTGGACGAAAGATACCTGCATATCAAAGACTGAATCATTAAAATCACCTACCTATTCCTTCGTCCGAACCACGGGAAAAGTGTCCCACACAATAACAAAACAAACACTCATTTTCTGTCGCGTTACCTTCTCACACTCCTTTTAACTCTATACAAACACACTCTCTACTCTATTTTTGAATTTTGCACAGGCCGGGCTGAGTCCCGCCCTGCTTCGCCACACTATGGCGAGCTACGTCCGCAGGCCTTCACTCGTTCAGGCCGGAAGGGCTCCTGCATCTGCAGAATCCTCCGCCCCCCTCCAACATCGCCACCACCAGCACCACGAATACGAACATCGCCACACCCGCCATCACATGCACAAACCAAACAGCCATGGCGACGACGCAACAGGCGGCAACATGGACGCTCCCAAAAACCAACTGTTCCCTCAAGACATCATCGACGAGAATGACGGCAATGACGACGACAGCAGCGACGACAGCGGTAGCAACGATAACAATAACAACGACGACGACGTCGACGAAGACGGCACTCTCAACGATCTTCGCCGCCGTGTCACCGAAGTCGTCCAGACCGTTTCCGTGGTCCAGGTCATCAACAGCGACGGATCAGTACTCGAGCTGAGCACTGCGTCTTCCCCGCAGGTGACGACCATCCAGCCTTCCGACACTGCCGTCTCCCTGACATCTGATGTGGCCAGCGCCTCGGGCGCGTCTTCTACGACTGCTGCCTCTCCCGCGTCCGTGCTGTCGTCACTGTCGCCGTCCTCCTCGTCAGCGGCTGCGGCTGCGTCAAATTCGCTGTCCTCGGCATTGACTGTGGCTGCATCAGCGACATCCTTCACCAACTCGACGACGAGCTGGACTAGCGTGTCGTCTCTCGCAGGTCTTTCTTCTCCCTTAACCACGGGATCCTCCGCTGCCACACTGCTGCCGAATACTTCCAACTCTACCTTGGGTATGTTTGCAGTCCCCATTTTGAGTCTTTTGAGTCCTCTGAGTCTCTTGAGTTTCTTTGAGTCTCGAGTCTCTCGAATCCCCCCCACCCACCACAGAGCTATCTTTCGTATTGTGTCTAACGCGCAGCCGTTTAAGCCTTGCATTTTACGACCAACGGCACTGCTACTCACCGCTCTCTTTTTGGAAACTCGACCTCGACCTCGACCCGCACTTCATCGTACCTGTCGTCTTCACTTCTTTACAGCTCATCCACAACGTTTTCTAGCTCCTTGATAACCTCAAGCTCTTCCGCAATTGCATCCTCATCTGCCGCTGTTGTAGTGGCATCGGCCGCCACTGGAGAAGTCGGTAGTGCTGCCACCGGCACCGCTGATTCTACCACTGTGATCGCACCCACTGCATCTTCTGCAGACACCAGCTCCGATACAACGTCCGGGCCGTCGACGAGTGTGCTTGTTGGAGGCGTTGTCGGCGGTGTGGCAGGCTTGGCATTGCTGCTGCTTGCCGCTCTTATGTTTCTCAAGTGGAAGCGTCGGATGCAGCACCACGGACATAAGTTGCTGGGCGATGGGGCCACAGGTGCAACAGCAGGTGCGACCCGCGGACTAATTGAGGGAGGTGAAGGCGCGGGCTCAGCTGGTGTAAGTGGTGGTAATGGCGGTGATAATGGCGGTGATAATGGTGGTGGTGATGGTAGTGGCAGTCTCAGCGGCACAGGCAGCGGTGGTGTAATGGCCGAGCGGCGGACGACATTTCTGATGCCTTTCTCTTCGTTTGCCTCCAAGCGACAGTCAAGGGGGACGGGCGGCGAAAGCAGCGACGGCGAGTCGGGGTTCTACCGCGTGTCTGGCAAAAAGCTGCCGTCGGTCCTGATGTATGGCGGGGACGGTTACCGCGATCCGCGCGAGAGTGTGCAGAGCGGCTCGTCTGTCGTCTTTCGAGACTCCCAGGGGTTCTTTGGCGGCGAGGGTGGGCCGTCAACGCTGCCGACATCGCGGTATGCTGTTGGCTCGCCCATGCGGCCGGAGAGCGGCGTTCCGGTGTTTCAACCGGGCCCCGGAAAAACAGCTATGGCTATGCGGGTGCCCTTACCAGGACGAGGCTCTTCAGTGTACGACAACAACGATGACCTCAGCCCGAACGAGCTTGTGCCGCCGACCAGATTTGACCCGATCGGCCGATCGCTATCGTCACAAGACGGCTCTCGTGGATCTGGCTCTCGGTTCACGGAAGAAATTCTGTGATACCATGTCAGCTAATACAATACACACAAACAGCCAACACACACAACACACGATTCTTCAACAACACACACACACTCACTCACTCTACCTCTCATATGTACATGTGCGCTCGGACCCGGGCGCTTTTATATAATGTATGCAACGCTTGTCCCACGGGGTTTGTCTGTTTTCTGAGCGGACAATGACAAAAAGAGCCAAGCATGGTCTGGCGTTTCAGCTTTTTTCAGAGTTTTTTTTT
>JRUC01000628.1:0-15254 GCA_000806385.1 Leptographium procerum
CCTCTCCTCCCCTCCCCCGTTGCCCCTTCCATGCGCGTCGATTTTCTATGGTAATACTGGGCGCGTTATAACTCGCATGTCTGCATGCGGGCCATTTCTGTGCTGAGATGACACCTAACTCAATCTAACGCTGCTTTTTGCCTAACCCAAAATCAAATCTATGACCGGATACTAACACTAATCTTTTACTACTACTAAAGTCGGGCTGCTCATTGGCCCTAGAGGTAACACTTTAAAGAAGATGGAGTCTGAATCTGGAGCCAAAATTGCCATTCGCGGAAAGGGCTCGGTCAAGGAAGGCAAAGGTACTTGGCGTCACCCGCGCGGAATCCCACGCAGTTCGCGTTTGAGGCATACGCGCTTTGTGCTGACGGAATTTGCGACAGGTCGATCGGATGCTGCTCATTCCAGCAACCAGGAGGAAGACCTTCATTGCTTGATTATGGCCGACACAGAGGAGAAGGTGGAAAAGGCAAAGGCCCTCATCCACAACGTCATTGAAACGGTAAGTCGTGACCCATAAACCCTGTCGTCGGCAAACACAGAACAACTAACGAAATCAAACAGGCGGCCTCCATTCCGGAAGGCCAGAACGAGCTGAAGCGTAAGCAGCTGCGTGAACTGGCCACGCTGAACGGTACTCTGCGTGATGACGAAAACCAGGCCTGCCAGAACTGCGGACAAATCGGTCATCGCAAATATGATTGCCCCGAGAGACAGAACTATACGACCAGCATCATTTGCCGCGTGTGTGGTAACGCCGGACACATGGCAAGGGATTGTCCGGAGAGGGCCAGGGGAACAAACTGGCGCAACGACGGGCCTGTACGTTCTGCGGGCCGTTTGGGTCCTAGCAGTGGCGGAGATGTCGTTGACCGTGAATACGAGGTAAGCACATTCCTTCGCATCTGATTCTTCTCATACCGGCAAGACAAAGCGTAGACTAACAGGAGTAGCAACTCATGCAAGAGATTGGCGGCAGTTCCGGAGCGCCAGCCCGGATTGAAGCAGGTCCGGGATCCGCCAGCAATGGGGACAGCAAGCCGTGGCAGCGTGGCCCAACTGGAGGACCGGCTCCGTGGCGACGGAGTAACGGCCGCGACAACGAGGGCGCTCCAGGTGGTCCTAGTGGCCCTAGTGGCCCTGGTGGCCCTGGGGGCTTTGGTGGTTCTGGCGGTTCTGGCGGTTCTGGCGGTTCTGGCGGTTCTGGCGGTTCTGGCGGGCCTGCTCCATGGGCCCGTGATCGCGGGTACCGTTCCAACGAAAACCGCAATGGCGGCAACTACTACAACGGCGGATCTGGTGGTGGTTCTAGCGGCTATGGTGGAGCTAACGGTGGAGGAAATAGCGGTGCTGCACCTGGCTTGGCTCCATGGCACCAGGCACCAGGAGCCCAGTCCTACCCTGGCTACTCCAGCTACGGTGTTCCGCCTCCTCCTCCCGGCATGGGTCCTCCTCCTGGACTTGCCCCTGCCGGACTTCCTCCGCCTCCTGGTGCTCCCGGGCTTGGGCCCTCTACCGGAGTTGCGAATGGTCTTAACGCTCTAATTCAGCAGTATTCCGGTGCAGGCGCTTCTCAGCCACCGCCACCGCCTCCGCCAGGCGACGCCCCTCCGCCGCCTCCCCCTAGCGACCTGCCTCCTCCGCCGCCTCCTCCTGTGGCTTAGATTAGCTTTTGATGTCTGTGATGCCGGGGATACTAACGCTAACGGATAACTGACAAGGAGGCCTCGCCCAGGACGATTGTATCAACTTTTTTCTTTTTGCTGTTCAGGACCTTCTGTTTTCTCACTCTTCTTTGCCTTTTGTTTTCGGCCTCTGTTTCTCTTAATGACCGCTTGCTCTTCCATTTTCCGTTTTCAGATGGATGCCCTTTTTGGAGACTGCGCTCATGCTGGGACCTTAATTCGCCGAATCATATGTTATACTAACTGTAGGAGATATTAAAAAAAGCTACGGAAAACTTTAGGTATCCGGGATGCCATTCCAACTAACGAGCTATCCGCTCAGTTGCTAATGTAGTTTATTAAATCGAAACACTATGCATGTTTGCTTTTGCTGTGGGCTAAGATGCTGATGTGATGTTGGTTTCATTACAGGGGGGCCAAGTGGGTAACTGAGCTTGGACCAGCAAAACGTACGCCATTGCAAGTCTCCGTGTGCGATGATGTCTTAGCTTACGTAACGGGAGCTTTGCAGGAAGCTGCCGCGGGGACCTTAGATACACCATCGACGCGCTGACATGTAACGTGCTCAAAAGGCACCTGCCTCATCCACTCAGCCCAGGGCATCGCTTTTGGCCCAGCCGTGCTTTCCCTCAGCTCAATTGTTTTGGCTGCTTGTCATGGCTTTCCCCAATCCCTTTGCCTTTCGGCCCGCCCAGGTGACCTTCTGGACGACCGTTACGTATCTTTCTCTGCTTGTACCGATCATCTACCTACAAGAAAGCGTCCCGGGCGCTCCAGCGGAGTCAGCTCTTCCTCGAGGCGTCAGCCTGTCCGAAGCATGGGCCGACCTGGCCAACCTGACTGGGTCCTTTCACCCTGCAAACAGCCATGCCAATGAGGATGTTCGTCTCTTTCTCCTGCAGCGGATCCGCGACATCCTCGATGAGAACGGCGTGATATGGACCACCCAAATTGACCGTGTCGGGTAAGCGAGGGGGAAAGCGAGTCCTTTTACCTGTTGTTACGTTGATCCCCGTTTCTTCTCATCCTAACGCTACTATGTCTCAGCCATAGCGCTCCTCAGATAGAGGCATCTGAGCCGCATGCTGGTGCTCAGCCGGACGCCGTCCTGTTTGACGACCTGCTTGCAAATGTCACATATACCACCAGCAGCTCGGATGAGAAGCGATCTGTGCTGTATTACGAAGGGACGAATGTGTATGTCTACATTCGCGGCACCGACGATGCGCCTGGAGACTGGTGGAAGCCGGGACCGCAGGCTGCGTCCCCGGCGAAGCAGCTCGTGCTTGTGAATGCGCATTTCGACGCGGTGTCGTCCAGCTTTGGCGCTACCGATGACGGCGTCGGCGTCGTCACGTCCCTGCAGCTGCTGCGCTATTTCACAACGCCTGGGCATCAGCCCCGGCGCGGCATCGTCGTGCTGCTGAACAATGCCGAGGAAGACTTCTTGCTGGGCGCGAGCGCCTTTGTCAACAGCCCTCTGGCGCCCCACATCGGGACGTTTGTCAACCTCGAGGGAGCTGGTGCCGGCGGCAAAGCCATGCTCTTTCGCTCGACCGATCTGGAAGTCGTGAGCGCCTACCGGCGAAGCCCGCACCCATTTTCATCCGTCGTCTCCAGCGACAGCTTCAAGGCCGGCCTGATCCGCAGCGAGACCGACTACCGTATCTGGGTGGACGTGCTGGGGTACCGCGGCCTCGACATTGCATTCTTCCGGCCCCGCGATCGATACCACACGCCGCAGGACGACCGCAGGCACACGTCAAAGGATAGCATCTGGCACATGCTATCCAGCGCCCTGGCGTCCATGGAAGGGCTCACGGGCAGCGCAGGCAACCGTGTTGACTCCCACCGGACAGTCGGGGTCTGGTTCGATCTGTTCGGCGACAGTCTCGTACTGTTCGCGCTCAAGGGTCTCTTTGCATGGTCCCTGACCATCCTCATTGTCGCGCCTCTGATTCTAGCTCTTATCTTCTATCTGCTCTACCGGTTCGACAAGGATTATCTCTTCAGATCCTTCGTCTCGGTCGGACATGCAGAGGCTGAGCCTGAGAAGGTCTCGCTCGGAGGATGGAAAGGTGTCTCCCGCTTCCCCTTGGCCTTTGTTGTGGCCGAGGCATGCGTCTTTGGCGCAGCTCTACTCCTGAAGAAAGCCCAGCCCTTTATCATCCACAGCAGTTTATATGCAGTGTAAGTTGCTTTTTTTATTCCCGCCCACAAACTGTTTTGTACCAAAGAAAAAAAAAATCTGACATACCGTTGCGAAGGCTAGCCCTAATGACCTCGCTATTTTACTTTGTCTTCTGGTGTGTCATGCGCGGCGCCGACTCTTCACGTCCTTCGGCATTCCATCGGACGTATTCAATATTTTGGCTGTTCCTTCTCGCATGGGCTCTTCTCCTTGCCACCGCCGTTTTGGAGAACCAGAACAAGATAGCTTCAGGCTATATCGTTGCATTCTGGGCGTCTGGTGTCTTTGTCGCCTCTGTTATATCCTTGTTGGAGTTGTTTGGTCTCCAGAAGAAGGAGACTTATGCGGAAGGCCTCGCCGGCATGGCGGATGCAGATAGTTCAAGCTCAACTCCCTCGGAAGGCGAAGATCTGATTGCTCCGGGACCAGAGGAGGTTGAGAACGGATCCCCAGCCCACGACACGGCAGATGAAGACGATGAGATCCCTACAGAGTCGAGTCCTCTCATCGGAGGCAACGCCAGAAGTGGCCGCCCAACAACCTTTGCTACGGGGTACCGGCGGTCTGTTGCGGCCATCCTAAATGCAAGGCGGCATCCCGCCAATGAAGATGACAAGTCGCAAGCTTTCTGCTTCGAGCAAGCGTGGTCTAGCTATCTTCCTTCCTGGACATGGCTTCTCCAATTCTTGGTAATTGGACCATTCACAATCATCATCGCAGCGCAACAGGGCCTCACCCTTGCTGTATCGGTGCAACAGACAGGAACGGACGGCTCCAATTTGCTGATGCCATACCTTCTCATTGCGTTCTTCACAACATTCTACTTGCTGCCCATCACGCCATTTATCCACCGCGTTACCCGCCATATCCCACTCTTTTTCTCAGTTATCTTCATGGGTACGCTCATATATTGCTTGACCGCATTCCCATTCTCTGCCGCCAGCCCGTACAAACTTTTCATCCGGCAGACGTTTTCGGTAGATACCGGGAAAACGTCCATCATCCTTACCGGCCACGACATGTATCTCCAGAAGATAAAAGCGGATCTTCCCTTCGCTGTGGGCAAGCCGTGGTCGTGCACAGCTTCTCGGGGGAGGCAGGTCGGCCTTGTCGACTGTGCCTTTGACGGCGCTGGGCTCGAGCCGCGCCTGGATGGCACAGACACGCCCTTTTCTGAGAGCTATGCAGGACTCGTCACCATCAATGCCACGCGATCAAAGGAGGAGAGCAAAGCAACGGTGGAGATCAACGCGGTCAACAGCAAGTCCTGCGTGTTGCGCTTCGAGGAGCCTGTCAAGTCGGTTGTCGTACGTGACAGCGCAAGCTTTGATCCGCGCTTTCCGTGGGCCCCGGGCGCCGAGAAATGGCCAGTCACCGACATCACGCTTTGGCGGAGAGATTGGGAAACACCGTGGGTTGTGGACATTGAACTGGACGATGATGGTACCGAAACAACCGCGTCGACCGTGCTTGGCTCTGTTGTTTGCAGATGGGCTGACGTCAACACTCCTGGCACGGTCCCTGCAGTGGATGAGGCGTGGAAATTTGCACCAAAGTGGTCGATCGTGTCTATTAAGTCTAATCCGCCTCTCGTGGAGGGAAGCAAAAGCTTCTCTGTGTGAAGTGGGCGTAGTCAGGTCTCGCTAGGTCTGTCTCTGTATGAATAGTTTGTATTATTCGCGATCTGTGTGTCGAATTCCGAGTTGTGTACTGGTTATTCTCATGTTTTGCTATTTTGTACCGCATCATAGGCTGCGAAGTAGTTTGAGGAAAGCAAATGCATACTTGATTATAGAATATTTTCCATTCAATGCCCTCGAATCAAGTGAGAGCAGGGGATTTGAACCATTTTTCAAAAGGTAAGAGCGATCCGACCTATAGAGTCGCGACTACCACGCTCGTCATGACCGTCTATTAGGAGAGAAGTTCAGCGGCTTTCTCTCCCCCCCCGTTCATATATTCCTCAAACTTCTCAATGCAGGTTATTCCACAGCGCTCGAATCGAACCTATACCCCAAAACGCACCATACCGTTGCACGCGACCAGCTATGAAATTCACAGCCGTTGTACATATCGCCGCGGTGGTAGTTGCAATGCCCCTGTCTGTCTTCGGCTTTGCATCTCACCTGAAGCCGGAGCTTGGATCGATTGGGGACCAGCATTCTCAAACTGTCGATTCTAAATCGGACAACACAAATTCGGCGACAGCCACAGCTCCCACGGGGAGCAATGGCGCATTTCCTATTTACGGATACAAAGAGGTGCTCCCGGTTGCTGGCATGCCAAAGAACTTCTCTTTAAACCAGACCTGGGCAGGTGTCCACGAGCTGGGACATATGGTTTGCACTATCACAAAATGGGGCAAAGTACTCTTCTAACCAGCGTCAATGGGCAGACAATCTTCCTCCTGCCCGGTTCAGATACCGCGGTCTATGGCACGTTCAAGTGTCAGTATTTCTGTAACAAATCGCCTGCTTGTGTTTCTTTCTACGGCCAGTTTGGTAAGCAAATCGATGAACGGCTCACATACCGCCCACGATATGTTGACTTACTGACTTTCTCGTTCGAAGCTGTGCAAACGAACGAAACGTTCGTGCACTTCCAATGCACTGGATTCGACGACTTGTAAGTGAGACTGGCAACTTGAGCGCATTTCAATGAATGGCAACATGAGGCGTCCTGGAAATGGTCAATATGGAAAGCTGCCGAAAGAATAGCGCTGATACGTCTTCTTAGCATTCGACCACACCTGTATGTCGAGAATCGCAACGGATCTTATCTCCATGCCGCCGGCTACAACAAACTGTTCACCAGGGGAGCTATGCACAAGTAGTAGAGAGATGGCAGTCTTTGGTGTATAAGCTCTGCAGCGCTCGCGGAAGAGAAGAGGGCCACCGATTTGGTCAAATGAAAGAAGGGGACCAAGTTCATACCGGTTACAAATGAAATGCAGCACACAATTATTTCCGCCCAAAATTTTGCTACCCTATCCCTGTATGCTAATCATTTATAACTTGTTAAGAAGTCTGTTGAAAAAAAAAAGCCGGGCCACTGGTATTTGCCTCGATTTTTTTGGTCAAGACCATGTTTGCATCACCTGTCGATCTCCATATCCTCAGCAGTCGTATCAGTCTTCACCTCGCCAATATGGTCCAGGACGGACCGCATTTTTGCCCACAAGTCAGCTTCCATATCACGATCGACTTTGTTGCTACGGCTGTTGAGCCAGCCGACGTCTAACCCCCCAATGTCCCCCACACCATTTGGTTCTAGGGAAACACCAGCAGCTTTGGACTCCTTCAGAGAGATGATGCTAGCTTCTTCTAGGCCCCATATCTGCCGCTTGAGATGCACGTCTACCGAGTGAAGGGTGGAAAGAAAAGAGTCCATTGCCTCTTTGAAGGCTGCGACCTGGGTTTCGGTGTGGGCGGCCGCCGAATTTGTATAGTCTTTCGGAGCCTCCGCGGTTTCAGCACCCGATCCGGCGATAGGGTAAGACAGGGGCTGAAGGGCCTTGTTTGCTAGGGATAGGAGGGTCGTGATATCCTATTCGGCACATACGTCGTTAGTGACGGAGAGGTATCATAGCGAAGTAAAGAGGCAGAGACGGCTGGAGAAAGAAAGTACAAACATTGTCGATTTTTGTTAGCTGTTGCAGCTGCTCTGCAAGCGTGAAGGGCTCGTGAATGCCATCAGTAGCTTCTCCAGATGCACCCCCAGGTGGGGCACTCATTATGCGTAGCCTTGTCGTTCCAGATTACCGGGACAATGCTGGTGAAGCTCAAGTTTGGTGGGGGATGAAGGCATTAACATTGTTTTGCAACGACAAGACGTCAATATCGCACAGTGCGGGTGGTAGGCCAAGGGCGCAAAAACTGTGTTATATGGCCCGTGCGCATCCACGCGCAGTCGCGATCGGTCCTGCTCAGAAATACATCATGCAGCCATCCTCTTCGAGCCTGGAGGTCTAATCATCAAACTGGTGAAAGGAGGTATCGCAAGCTGCGCTCTCCCACGCGACACTTAATACTTTTGCGCGTCAACATACGAAAACCCCGCAACAGAAAAGCGAGCGGTTCTGGGGCGCCTAGATCGAGACCTGGCTCTGCGAATTTTCTTTCTCCCCGGAATGATTCCTAGCAGACGAATCTGACGTCTGACGAAACCCTGGGATTGTCGCTGAAAGGGACGCAAACCCGCCTGGACACGAAGTGAATGCGGCCGACTCTGCGAGCTACGGGATCATGTCTGCACCTAACCAGCACGGCGGCCAGCATGGCTCTGGGGTCGGGCCTTCCTCGGCTGCCACAACAGCCTCGCAAGCAACGTCGAACTCTCCTTCCGATCTCAACAAAATTGTAGGTCATTCATTGCGCTTCGCGCCTGCCGTTGCATCTGGGCTGTCCCGCCAGCACCAATGTCTTCTTCATGTCTTCTTCATGTTTTGTCATAGCTCTTTGCTGCTTGTCTTTTGCACATGGTCACTTCACACATCCTTGATTCAGCCCCTCTGATGTCCAACTGATGGACCCGTTCACCCCACGAAGATCAGGCCCTACGTGGCGCGGCTGGCGGCAGAGTCAATATGTCGTGGTCACCGATCCGACGTATGTAAAGCGACGACTTTTGGCAGTACGTCGCCACCGATTGACCCCTTCCCCTGCACCTCCCGTCCCCACAGGCAGCACCAGCAGACCCGGGCTTTTTGGCAACGCCTCTACTATGTTCACTCTGTACTGTCTACAGCGATCTTCCTGTACTTCCTATACTCGCTACTAACTGTGCTCCCCAAAGTACATTTCAATGCTTCTGATCTTGACTCGATTCGTGCCTTTGCTGATTGTCATCACCTGTAGGTCACAGACTATTTGTTGAAGAAGGGATTCACGAAAACCGAGGCGACGTTTCGCAAGGAGTCTGCAGTCGTCAATGCCGATGGCCGGCCTGTTCGAAAAAGGGTTGATGATATGGGCCCTGAGCGCTATGGGAAGGCCTTCAAGATGCTGAAGAACTGGATCGAGAACGGGCTTGATCTATACAAGGTACGTCAACTGCCGGCAGGTTGACCGCTGGCAACGCATAGGCTGATGTCATGTCCCCTCGCAGTTTGAGCTTAGGAAGCTTCTGTGGCCAGTTTTTGTGTACTCGTTCCTGGACTTGGTGGAGCAGAATTTTGTACCGGAATCGAAAACGTTCCTACAGGAGCGGAAGCCCGATTTCGAGAGCAATCATGCAGACGACCTTCGCGCCTTTGCCACCATCCAGCTGCCTGTCCACGTCACAGAAAACCCCACTACCCGAATCTACCGACAAAACAGATACCGAATCCCGCTGAACCAGCATGTCAGCGGCCAGCTCTTCAGCTTCTTAGAGCGCCAAGAAGAGGCTGGCGGCAATGTGATCACACAGATCTTGCAGGCTCACTGCCAGCTTGACTCCACCGCCCGCGGTCCCATTGAGCCATACAGCTTCGAGGCCATAGCACGTCGGGCTCAGAACATGGACCTTGATGAGGCAGATGCGCAGGAAGGCATATCGGGCGTGTTCACGGGCGTCAGCAACCGGGATGTTCTCAGCGCGCATACTGCGCTGAAACTGGGGCCGCTGCCGATGGAGTCAGATCTGCGGGAAGACGTTCGCGCGGAGCTCGAAGAACAAGACCAGCGACAGCCGCCCGCTGTTGGGGTTCCGTCTCTGGTCTCGGAGTTTGACGCAAAGATCAAGCAGGAAGAGGGCGTGGACGGGCCTGCGCGGACAGATCTTCCCCTGCCGCCTTCACGGGCAAGAGATGTCGTGATGGAGATGCAGAAGATTCGTGAAAACCGAGACCGCTTCCGCATTGACGATCGCAGCGGCGGCGTCGGAGTGCCCGTCTCAGTGTGCATGTTCACATTCCACAACACCAGCGGCAGGTAAGCCGGTCGCTCCCCTTTCTATCGTCATATTGAAATGCGCTTTTATTTCTGTCTATGTTACAACGTGTCTGACGAGACGGTTCTGTGGCAGCGTCTCTTCCATGGCCTTTTCCAAGGATCACCAGCTTGTGGCCTACGGCTCGATGGACTCATACATTCGTGTCTGGAGCGTCGATGGCAAGGCCCTGAAGAGCAAGCTGATCGGGGATGCGGACAAGACAAACAACAGAAAGCTAGTCGGCCACTCCGGGCCGGTCTACGGTCTCTCATTCTCCGATGCAGTCGCTGGTTTCAAGCACAACCCTTTCGACGAGAGGCAGCCGCCACTAGAAACAGACTCGAAGCTGCTGCTGTCCAGCTCTGCCGACGGCACGGTGCGGCTCTGGAGCCTGGACGTGTGGTCTTGCCTGTGCGTGTACAAGTCGCACACCGGCCCTGTCTTCCGCGTGCTCTGGGGCCCACACGGGCACTACTTCCTGACGGCCGGCTGGGACAGGACGGCACGAGTCTTTACGCAAGACCATGCCTCTGCACAGCGGCTGCTGGTAGGACACAACACGAGCATCTCTGCCATCGCGTGGCATTCAAACGGGACTTATGTATTTTCGGCGTCCGACGAGACGGACAAGACGATCCGCATGTGGTCGGTCATCAAGGGCGACTGCGTGCGCGTTTTTACAGGGCACACAGACTATATCAGTGCGCTGGAATGTGCGCCAAACGGCAGGATCCTGGCCAGCGCAGATGCAGGCGGCAACATTTTTATCTGGGATATCGAGAAAGGCACGAGGATCAAGCGGTGCCGCGGCCACGCAAAGGGCGGCATCCCGTCACTGAGCTTCAGCGCAGAGTCTACGGTTCTCGTGTCGGGCGGGCTGGATGGCACCGTCCGCCTCTGGGACGTCAACCTGCGAAAGGACACAAACAAGGGGCCGGCGCTCCTCGGAGTCGGTGCATCAGCGGCAGCGGCAGCGGCAGCGACGTCGTTATTGGGAGCAGGAGCAGGAGCAGGAGCAGGATCCGACGCTGCTGGCAACGCAGTCGGTGACTCGGTCACAGTTGGCAGCGCACACGACCGGAGTATCACAGTAGGGGGGCATTCAGCACAGTCTGCGACGGCCGCGGCCACAGGCACATCGGCAACAGGCGGTGGAGGTACAGGCAAGAAGAAAGGGAGCAAGGAAGTCATGATTACATCGGACCAGATCAGTGCGTTTGCCACGAAGAAAACGCCGGTGCTGCGCGTCGAGTTCACGCGTATGAACCTGGTCGTTGCTGGCGGGTGTTTCGATCCATAAGTAGAAGGGCAGAAAGGCACAAGAAGTATGGCTGCTATTATTCTCTGTGTTTTTTTTTATGTTTCTTTTTCCTTTTCCCTTTTATTTTTTTGACGGAGTTGGGGCACAGAGCACGGCGCATGTTCCGGAACCTTCGCGTTGGAAGCCAAAAGCGGTAGCAGCCTGGGACACTGGATAGTTTTACAAGTAGATGTAGGATACATCAGTAGCAATAGTACGTCGTAAGTATCCTAAGTGATAGAATGATCCGTTACTTGTGTGGAGTAGTGCCCCCGTTCTCGTAGCGGTAAAATGAGCACGTTATCGTTGTTCTGGCCCAGTACAGTCAGCACAGTGTCACAAAGACAGTTCACAAACAGTACAGCCCAGTGAAATAGGCAGCAGCCATCCCGTAAGGACTCGTACCGTAGAGTTCCTGAAATGCACAGTGCGGAAAAGGCAGCCGAGCTCCCTTGGTAGCTTTTCGAACTAAGTCGATCAGAAGGTCTATCTCTGAGCCTCTTCTTTCCTGCAGCCGTCATTCATTCGCCATAAGTACGCGGTTCCCCCCCCTCCCACAGTGCCATCAGCCGATTGCAGCAGACTGTTCAAGGCTGCCTCTTATCGATTCAATTTTCTTTGCCCTTTTTCCGATCAATCCCTGCTCGCTGCTGGGCGCCTATCTGGTTGCGACACGATGGACCCCCTCGAAGAAGCACCCTGGGCCGACACTCCGCAGTCGTCCTCCTCGGGGCCGGTTGCGCACGGCGGGGGAGCCTCGGCTACCTCGTCGTCTGGGGCGGCGAAGCCGTCTTCTGGCACGACGTCCTCCTCTTCTGGTGCCGGCAGCCGGCCATCGCGCACCGCCCCTCGCCGGCTGGTCGCCCAGCCCACGCGGCTGCAGGCCGTCGAAGACGACCCCCTCGGCCCGCTGGGCGCCCCGAGCAGCAGCAGCACGTCCTCGCAGCTTGGCGCCGACACCTCCGAGCCTGCCGCCACTGCCACCACCGCCACTACCACCGGTCTCGAGTCGCCCCCGGCGCCGCCTCTAAAGGAGCTGCCACTACGGTCGGCGATGCCGACTTCCTCCTCTGGTGCCACCGGTAGCGGCAGCGGCTCGCTGCGCGGGCCAGCCGACCCGCACCGCATCGACATTGACGATCTCGACGACGCCAGCACCGGCGGCCTGTTTGACGGCCAGTCTGTCCGCGGCGGCAGCGGCGCCAGAGTTCCGCCGCCCGTCGCCGCCGCCGTGCTAACTCCTGTAAGAACGACGAGCCGGCCGAGCGTTAGCATCGAACAGGCATCCAAGCCGACCTTTCACATCTCCGTCGGCGACCCTCACAAGATTGGTGGCGCGACGGGATCGCACATTGAGTACAGCGTCAAGACAAAGGTCAGCCTTTCTGTTATATATATATGTGTGTGTGTGTGTGTGTGTGTGTTTTAACGGCTTTCCTTCCCTCAGACTACATCCAAGGCCTACAGACAGCCCGAATTTATCGTCAACCGGCGTTATCGCGATTTTCTGTGGCTGTATAACCAGATGCATGCCAACTGTCCGGGTGTTGTGGTGCCACCGCCGCCGGAGAAGCAGGCAATGGGTCGGTTTGAAAGCAACTTTGTCGAAACGAGACGGGCAGCGCTCGAGAAGATGCTCAACAAGATTGCCGCGCACCCGACGCTGCAGCAAGACGGCGATCTGAAGCTCTTCCTCGAGAGCGAGGCATTCAATGTGGACGTGAAGCACAAGGAGCGGAAGGAGCCGAATCTCGGCGAGAGCAAAGGCATCATGAGCAGCCTGGGCATCAACGTCGGAGGCGGCGTCAAGTTTGTCGAGCAGGATGATGTGCGTTGGGCCGCCGCCCTCAATTTCATTTCCACCACCTCCTTTTTCCTTTTCTTTTTTCTCTACTGATCAGCTGGCTAACTCTCTCTTGAAACAACGTTTCTCGCACGCAGTGGTTCCACGAGCGCCGCATTTATCTGGACGCGCTGGAGAGCCAGCTGAAGTCGCTGCTCAAGGCCATGGACAGCATGGTCAGCCAGCGCAAGTCCATGGCCGACGCGGCCGCCGACTTCTCTGCCTCGCTGCACGCGCTGTCGACGGTGGAGCTGTCGCCGAGCCTGTCGGGCCCTCTGGAGGCCCTCTCGGACCTGCAGGCGACGATCCGCGACGTCTACGATCGGCAGGCGCAGCAAGACATCCTGACGTTCGGCATCACCATTGACGAGTACATCCGCCTCATCGGCAGCGTCAAGCAGGCCTTCTCGCAGCGGCAGAAGGCCTTTTACAGCTGGCACACGGCCGACGCCGAGCTCCAGAAGCGCAAGACGGCGCAGGACAAGCTCCTGCGCCAGGGCAAGAGCCAGCAGGACCGCCTGAACCAGATCAGCGCCGATGTGGCCGATGCCGAGCGCAAGGTGCACCAGGCGAGGCTGCTGTTTGAGGACATGGGCCGCCTCATGCGCAACGAGCTGGACCGCTTCGAGAGAGAGAAGGTGGAGGACTTTAAGAGCGGCGTAGAGACGTTCTTGGAAAGCTCCGTGGAGGCACAGAAGGAGGTAAGCCGGTGGTCCCCCCCTTTTTATCACTTGATGGTGTTTCTTTTTTTTTTTTCTTGTGCGTGTGTGTGTGTTGCATACGCTAACTTCTACAGTTGATCGAGAAGTGGGAGACGTTCTTGATGCAACTTGATGCAGAGGATGACGAGACGGCTTTCTACAGACCCCCGGTCCTGCAGTCGGCAAGCCGGCCGGCCGGAGATACAGCCATAGACCGGGCCAGAGCACACATTGACGAGGACTCGGACTGAGCTTCTCGGAAAGCATCGCAAAGCATGGAGAGGGGAGAGAGAGAGAGGGCGGGGCGACTTGTTTATTATTCCTGTTTTTCTGTTTTTTTCGTCAGTGCCGCGTCCACGCTGGCTGTTGGTGAGCGGTTTGAGCACCGGGTAGCTGACTGCAACGGGATGGCTGACAGAAAGGAGGGAAAGAGGGGAGTGAGGAAAGAAAGAAAGAAGGTCATGAAGCAGTATTCATAGTGTCATGTTGATTGTACATAGAAGAGGAGCCGCATTTGTCTCTGCGGCGCTGACTCAGCATGCAAAGTAGTCCTGTTATACAAAGTTTTTTTCTCTTTCGCTGTGCTATTTCTGCTTCCCCCCTACTTCTTCTTCTTGTCCTTTCTTGCCTGCTCCTTTGCGCTCAGTCCTCCGTGCTTGGCCGGTCCCTCCTTGGCGGCATAGCCGCTGAGCAGGTCGGCCAGGCTGTCGAAGGGGTCCTCGGCGCTGTTCGCCTCCTCGGCGCCGCCATTGTCTGCTTCTGCATTATCTGCAGCCGCAGCCGCACCGCTCTTTTCCTTTGCCTGCTTCTCCGGCTCAGCCGCGTCCGCAGCAGAGGCGTCCTGCGATGCGTCCCAGCCGCGGCCGAAGCGGTTACGGAACGCCGCCAGCCGGCCGGCCTCGTCGACCTCGACGTTGCGCAGCGACTTCTCCGACGGCTGCCACAGGATGTGGTTTCGGGTGTCTTTGGTGCTGCGGTGCAGCGCGTGCGGGCTCGTCGTGCGCACGGTAAAGGTGCTGCCGTCCGAGAGCTGCACCATCTGCGTGAACTGGTATGGCCGCTGTGGCCGCGAGATGAGCCGGGCGTGACAGGCTGGTGTCGTGGAAAAGGCCCTCCGGCTGGCAGCTGGCTGCAAGCTTGCTGCTGCTACTACTGCTGCTGCTGTTTTGCTGGTGGCCGGGCCGGCCCGTCGAAGGCTGCTCGACTGTATGCAGTTTGTAGACACAGCCATGCGGCCAGATGCCTCGCGGAAGAGCGTAGCCATTGGCGGTCGATTTTACCGGCTTACTGGCGACAGGATTTATCTCGGCGTATTCTCGTTCTTCTTATACGTTGGACACCCTATGCAGGCTTTTGTCGTCGTGCCGGCGGGCCCTGCTCGGTACGAAATAGCAGATGATTGTTTCGTGAGACTTTTCGGCATCCCAACTAGCGCTGGTTTTTTTTAGTGATTTATTTTTATGATTTATTTAATTGTCCAGCACAGCTCCCATCCCTCCCCCACAAAGTTTTCTTATCGCTATCGGCAACCCTTCTAGAAGTACGTCCTTCTTCGGCCACTCCTCTCTTCCTCCCTCCTCCCTCCTCTCTCCTCCCTCCTCCCTCCTCTCTCCTCCCT
>JRUC01000636.1:0-15171 GCA_000806385.1 Leptographium procerum
AGATCACGCATATATGACAGAGACCGCCATCTCCTGCATTTAAACCCACCCGCATCGGCCATCTCAAACAGGCCTTGCTCTTGTCTCTGAATCGAATATACTCTGCAGTAGGCGCAGCTCCGTCAGTCTCCAGATCTCTTCAACATCCACCTCCAGTCTCCAGCCTCCAGCCTCCAAAATGCGGTCCAGCTCAATTGTCGTTTCTCTGCTTGTCTCCGCAGTGGCCGCGCCTCCTGCGTTGGCTGCACCCGTGCCCGTTGTGCTGATCCAAGGCTTGGACGCAGCAGCTTCTGGGGCGACACAGAAGACCTTTCCTCAGCATGACCCCTCTTCACCTTCAGGGATTGAAAATTTGCCTACAGAAATCGACAACCGGCCATATACCCCGTCTCCAAAAGCTTCCCCGGAGGTGGTACTAGCAACTCCTCGCCCTCTCATTACCGCCTATCTTATGGGGCTGGCTCCTCCAAATAGCAGAGGCAAAGACTCTCTAGCCCAGCGGCAAGACAAGGCAGTCAAGTCAGGCCAATCTTCCAGTCAAGCCGGCAGCCCAAGCGCAAGCAAGAAGCTGCAGGCGGGCGGAGCACCAGAGGATGAGTCTTTGGATGAGGCAGAGGCCGCGATCGTCGCCGCATATTCTAAATCGATAGGATCGACCATCGAAAACACAAACATTGTCGCTGTACCTTGCTACTACTCTCAACTCCGCCACGCCCACGACGAGATGATGGTCATCAGCATGGTGGCAGTCTTCCTGTTGGTGATCGCAGTGATTGAGTTTTGGGATACCTGCAGGCAAAAGTAAGTGCAGCCCATACATTGCTTTCCGGCACCTCTCACTTGGCCACTCGCTAACCAGTTCAGAAAATTGGATCTCGAAGCCGCACCTGCAGGGGCCATACGGCTCGAGGATGAACAGGATTCTCGCAGCTCTGAAAAGCAGCCACTCTCTGTGCAGGCTGCCCCTTTGCACTTTGATCTTGCATCAGAAGTATCTGACGAAAAATCAAAAACAAACTAGCTGGCGAAGGCAGCCGCGTCGAAAGCGCATTTCGGGGCAGAAGCTGAATTCTAAAACTATTTTTGCTTATCTTTCCACCCTCACTTGACCATTTTCATTATCAACATTTGTTAGACCTTTTCAGCATAACGCATCGGGATGGCGTTTGGATGGAGCCATTGACTACGAGAGGGAAAGTAGGAATGATTATTTTCGGTTCTCAATATGGCATTTCTTTATAGCCCGGCGTTCAAACCTTTGAAACAGGCGCAACAGCTTACTGCTGTCTTACAATACAATTATCTCAATCTAGTCCTAGGAGATCAGTTGCGATGCAGCCAGTGAATAGACCCAGTTGCGAGGCTTCAGCTTTCCATGGGGGCCTTTGTTCAAGAGCGGCAAGGCCTCCAGTCGCGGCGCATAGCGAAACCATGGTGACAGTGCAAAGGAAGAGGGAAGGCATGGAAAGCGGCGAAGTGCGGAAAGCGTACAAAACGCGCCTGCCTTCAAAGCTAAATCATGAAGTAAGAGCAAGACATCCAAGATTCTTTGTATTTATAGCGGCTTTTAATTTTTCGTATTTCCGCAACGTCTTTCTCTCATTGCATCTTTCCACGCTCCTGTCTATCCACATCGGGATAGATAGAGTTAGCCATTCCAACGGCGCTGATGCAGCTCTTTTCCAGGAATGTCTCTGACCGCTTTAAGCTTAGCGGCCTCTACCTTGCTTTTCACATCTTACCTCTGAAGAACAGAGCACGAGTCAGCAGCTTTGATCCCCAGACATATCTTACGAATATTAGTAAGCAGCATCGCTTTCTCTTTGCACATCTTTGCACATCTTTGCACAGCTTTGCACAGGCGTTGGTGTCGCTTCGTCCAGTCAGAGAGAAACGAGCTTGGTAAATGCCAATGACAGCATGCCAGACGACAAGCGGCCGATATGCTCGGCTCTTTTTTCGTGCAAGGATATTTACGATACGACTGGCATTTGACGGTGATCAACGGACAACATGCTAACCATTTGCGCCGGCCCAGTCGTTGGCCGCCGTTTTCGCAGCGGCAAATAGCAGCACGGAAGTACCCGCTGTTGAATCCATTGGCTGGATCAGAAGCATCCCAATCTGGCAGTGGTCGTGCTATCCTGAGCGCATTCGGCACGCAGCACAGCTAGACCCGATCATCATGTCACTTTATGCACGAAAAAGAAGTCAAGCTCGAAGATGGCAGGCTCCAAAGCACGCACAGTACTACATAGTACGTACTGTAGTGCATGCTCCATGATCGCCTTCCTAGCCACTGATATCCCCTGTCACCCCTCCATTACGAACTCCTCCCCCTCCAATACCCTGCTAGACAAGCAGATTGGCGGGGCATTCGTTTCATCAATAAAATGCATCTCACCCGTTCTCCACAACCCAGCCTTCCCACGTCGTGTGCACAATTCCTCGTTTTCTTACTATGTAACTGTCCTGATTTCCTTCTTTTTCGCATGTCTTGCTATTTTCTTTATTTGTCCGTTCTCGTTCTGTGCAGAGTCCCTACCGGCAGATCCAGGTGATTCTTTGATATCGCTTTGTCTTGTTTCTTAGCCCAGACACAAGAGCTTACTCGTGCGACCAAAAGAAGGTTTTTTTAGCGACAAAATTTTGGGGCTGCTGTGGATAAAGCGCCATTAAGCACGAACGACAGCATGTCTCTGCAGGTCGACGACACCGGTCGCCGCGGCAGGTCCCGGTCCCCATCCGGTCGCTCTAGCTCAACAGCCGATATCGCCCGGTCTCCATCCGGCCGCGATCGTGAGCGCGACCACGATCGGGACGAGCAGAGAATCGCACATGCCCCCTACCCAGGTGACGACGATGATGACGACACCGTGGGGGGCAGTCGCCGTGGACCGCGCATACCTGACTATGAAGACTATCGCAGCAAAGTTGACAGGTCTCCACGACTTCACTCCGATGAGCCAAAGTCGTCACGTCAAGCCAGGTACGAATCTGTCGACGTCAAGCGTGGCGATGGCCGCCAGGGGAAGGAATACCGCTCCGATAAAGCCGGAGGTCGGGGTCAGGGGAGAGAAAAGGATCTGGAAAAGGAAAGGCAGCGCCTGGCCGGGGACGACAAGCTCTCCTTTCTGCCAGCGAAATATGCCATGAAAGCAGTCCCGGCGGCGGCGCCCGGTCCTGCACGAGATAGGAAGCAGGTCAGCTATGACCGAGAGCCCGAGCGCACATACGCAAAGAGACAGGAGCGAGAAGGTCACCGATCATCCCTGAGGAGGAGCGACGACAGCAGCGATGACACCAGCGAAGAAGACGAGGTCGATGACGAAGACCTTGCATACGGAAGCAGCATCACGCCAGCTATTTCGTCCGGCAAGAGGGCGTCAGCCTCGTATGCGTATGACCCGCCCAAGCATCATGAATATGCCAAGGCGGACAAGTACACCTATTCAGACCAGATGGGCCGCGGCGAGAGAGGCAGCCGCGAGGATATCAGTGCCGAGAGAAAGTATGACAGGCGCCCTGAACAGACCGCTGGTCGAGAAGAAAAGCAGTATTATCGGGATTCGTACGGCCGTGAACCCCGGAGCAGTGGCTCAAACATCCTCACAGTCGAGCCGGGGCGTCAGTCCGGCCGAGAGAGGTCGCCTGGGCCAACCAAGGAGATGGCCAGGCTCTCAGTGGGCAGTCTGTCTGCTGGCGCGCCACACCACAGCTCTAGCACGTCGCTCTCTGCGGTCCCCGGATCGCCGCTGCTCGAGTCTTACCACGGGACGTACCAATCCATGTCGCCCATGCCGTCGCCCATCATGCTGGCGTCGCAGGGCCCCCGTGCATCCACTCCGACGGACATCCAGATTGCAGATAACAACGGACCGGATTCGGACGATGAGATTATCGCTGGTGCCGGTGCCAGTGGGAGCGGCGGTGGGGGGGAGAAGATCCGCCGCCGAGCGCGCTTCTACGATCCTGAGACGGACGCCCGGCGCTTGGCCAAAGCCCTCCGCGGAGAGAGGCACCCGCCTGACGTCGAGCCGCTCATCGAAATTCTTCCAGGCCTGACCCACGAGCAGGTGATGGAGCTGCGGACCGAGTACAAGCGGATCGTCAAGACCGGGCCGGAACGAAAAGGCGTGAACATTGCCAAGCACATCAAGGCACGGCTCAAGGACGAGGACCCGGCGCTGATGAAGGTGTGCTATGCCACGGCTCTTGGCAAGTGGGAGAGCGAGGCCTACTGGGCCAATTTCTGGTACCACGGCGACAAGACGCGGCGAGAGCTGCTGATCGAGTCTCTCATGGGCCGCGCAAACGACGAGATCCATCAGATCAAACGCGGCTTCAGCGACAAGAAGTACGGAGACAGCCTCACAAAGTGCATGCGCACAGAGCTGAAGGAAGACAAGTTCAAGCGCGCCGTGCTCTTCGTCCTGGACGAGCAGCGCATGGACGAGCTCGACCGTGACGGACGACCGCTGCCGGTGGACACGGAACTTGTCCGGGAAGACGCCGCCAGCCTGTACCGTGCAGTTCGTTCTGAGCGGGGCGGCGAGACGGCCACAATCAATGTCGTTGTCCAGCGCAGCGACTCCCACCTCCGCGAGGTGCTGCGCCTTTACAGCTCTCAGTACCAGAGCAACTTTGCCCGTGACTGTCTGAAAAAGAGCGGAAACTTGGTAGTATGTACAGCTTCTGGATCTCTTACAAGCCTTACTTTAACGGGGGGGGAGAGGGGGAGGAGAGATGAGATGATCTGTGCTGACCGAAATATCTGTTTTAGGGAGAGATGCTCGCACACATTCTCAATGGAGTCATCAATAAGCCAGTCCGGGATGCATCTCTGGTGCACCACGCCCTGACCGCATCCAAGCGTGACGGATTGCGCCGGGAGCTTCTGATCTCGCGTCTCGTGCGCTTTCACTGGGACCGCCACCACATGGCCGCAATCAAAGTCGCTTATCGTAGTCGCTACGGCCGCGACATGCAGGACGCCATCCGCGATGCCACCGACCAGACGGACTGGAGTCTCTTCTGCCGCGAGCTGTGCATCACCCGCCATCCAGACGAAGTCAAGCGCGTGGAGCGCGTTGACATCCACCACAAGGAACGCCGAGGCTAAAAAATCGCCGCGCTGGGCCAGTTGGAACTGCAATCTATAGCCATTCTTGTCGTTTGTTTTGTCAGAAAAGCTTGACGCCGAAGCTCTCTTACTGCCCTCATTGATGTCATATACGATTTCTTTGGCGGACACGTCGAGAAGACCCCCCCATGTGTGTGCTCACCCTACATAGACTGAGCCAGCAATGATCATGACAATTATGTCCCATAATGTGTTTTTGCCCCCTTTCCTATCTAAGCATCGCAAGTTTGGCGACAATAAACAACGGTAGAAACTAGCAGTGCGCCTCATACCATAATCGCTATCCAGTCTTTGCTGACAGAAGTAATGCTCTAGTAAGTCCAGTGAAGCTGTGCCAACCAAGACCAGCTCAAAACATCACGTCCAATTTCAAAAATTCAAGGCTTCGGAAGAGAGAAAAGTTGAGGCATTCTATGCGTTCTCCATGTACTCTGATTGAATTATGACGAGTCTCTACAGCCAATCCGAGGAACTTCTTGCCTATTGCAGACATACCAAGAGATGGAAAGAACTGGGGACTGAAGCTGGACAAATTGCTTGATGGTTGGGTGGCCGTCTGTGATGGAAATAACGAGGCGGTAGTGCTGGGATAAAAGGGTGAGAGAAGAAGGCGGAATGAGGAGTGAGCTGAGTAAACAACCATCGAAACTAATCCGTTCCTTCTTATTCAGGACATCGGATCGAACACAATGACTTTGTTCTCAAGTTACGTTCACTTGCCATAGTTATTATGTAACCACTCTCCTTGCAGCCTTTTGGACCTCGCAATATTCAAAGTCATTGCTTTCATCTTTATATATTATCGGATGGCTGCCACCTCCGCTTTTTCTCTGTCTCGCCCTTCCCTTTTTGTTACTGCTATTGATGCTCCCGCCCCTGCTCCTTATCCCTACGTTTTCTTGGCCGTTGTCTATTAGTATTATACCTCTTGACCTCTCTCTGCAAAATGTCGTTCTTGGATGATATGGAAGATAGGGAGTACGATGAGTCGTGTGAGCCGGTCCCTGTTGTAGCCTCGCAGCAGGAGCCCGAAGAGGAGTTTAGTATGTTTGCAGCTGGCTCCCAAGCCTGGGAGATGCTGGATACGATCTTCTCGGAACGGGGCCTGCCGCCGCTAGAAGATGAGGGGCCAGAACCGTCTGGCGGCCTCGACGGCCCTGAAGGCGGTCTTATTTTCGATCAACCAAGCTCGCCCCATGCACCTCACGGCACGGGTGAGGTCAATTCACCTATTGATGTGGACGCTCCGACTTCTTACAGCGAGCCAGCAATGGAACCCGGACAAGTGAACCCATGGGCCCAGCATTCTGCCCCTTATGTATCTGGTGGAATGCAAGGCTCTGATGAGCACACCGACGGCGGCCCCACCAATGAAGGCAACGTCAGCGATGCCAGAAATACCAGCAGCATCAGCAACGCTATCGCATCTGGCACCCTCTGCAGCGTCTGTAGGACTTGTAGTCTCTGCCCCGTATGCAGTGACTGCAACGCCTGCAGCGCTGACAATGACATAAATTTTGCCAGGCTTTGCATTAGCTGCATAGCCGGTAGTGTCTGCCAAAACTGCTTTTTCTGCAATGAATGCTTTGCCAACAATGCCCCCCGTCCGGGGATGCCCAGCCCGCCGCATAACTATACAATCGAAGAAAGCCATGTTAACAGCCCCGCCGGAGATGATGATGAGACAGAAGAGGAGTCGTCCGAGAACTGGCCCACCCCTGAGGAGGCAAAACGGTTATTTAAAAAACGCAGAGCCGGCTGCAGATATCGTGGAAAGGTGTTGCGACTGGCAGTGGGGGAAATTGACAACCAAGGCAACTCTACCTGGTGGCCTATCAATGGGTTATCAGCAAAAATGCGGTATACTTCTCCCATGGCCCTCATAAAATCAAAGTATCACTCGGCGGTCAGGGCATTGAAACGGCATATGGGTTGAGCTCCGCATATCCCCAAAGGCAGGGCCGTTATCCTTCCTAATCTGTTCAAGCCGTCTGTTCTGCTAGAAGACCTGTCATGCCCAAAGAAAAGGTAAGTCTGCTAGTATCTAGAGCTTTTGACGAGATCGAACAACAGGTAACTAATCCGAGAAAGGGAAAATGTTCTTATTGTCGAGACTTAAGCGCTGCGTACTGCATTTCTATATACCCAGGTTGTGAGAGACTATTATTGAGCATTAGAAAAAGGGGAGACCGATGCTCCCTTTACAGACTTATATCAGATCTTGTTTTTTTTTGGAGCTTTCACCACTAAAGCAGTCATTTTGTTATTAGAAACTGGTCTTCAGATAGAAAATGCGACCAGACTTTTGGCATATCTCCATTTACCAAATCTCATGATTCGTTTCCAACAATAGATCGACATTATTGTTTCTTGATTACTACACAGCCGGTCTCAAAGAGTTTCTTTAACTAGCAGCCCGGAAAGCAGTTTTTGGCGGACATCGCTGGCGCTGTTATTTTTATACTGCCTAATTGGGACAGAATTATCGGCACTCTACTGATGAGTTAAGATCACGAGACCCAAAGAATGACTTCGGGGTGGAGCTAGAATGTCCCGTCATTAGTCATGGCGCTCTCACACCAGCGGACTCTACTCACCCATAGGACGCCACTCACTTACTTCGAAGAATAAGCTAATTAGCCAGGAGGTGACCAGCCTCGGAAGATCATTGCAGTTTGCCGGCCATCGAGTCCTCGTCTACCCTTGCGAATACAATGACCTTGCCTTCTGGATGCTCACCCTGGCCTTGCTCCTCGCTTTATCTGAGTGATGCTGTGTATACATAAGCGTACATACATGCCAGCGTCTCAATACATCTCGTCACGCGCTTTGTCTATTCCAGGGCTCGCATTTGTAGCGTAGCAGCAGCAGCGTTGCACTGCCGAGGGCGGTAAGATACGAGAATAGCGAAAGTGAAGCGGGGCAGCTGCATTTTTGAGCTTAAGAAGATACCGCAAAGTTGGTGAAGCACTGCATTAGAGTTATCTGCAACTGTCCGGCAATCCGGAGCCGACTGCGACTCGTCGTCTAAACCCCTCCCCTTTCTCCCAACATACGTCGTATGCTTCATCAAACGCGCTCCAAACCTGCTTTACGCGACAATTGGCATTCCTTGGGGTGTCCCAGTACGAGTATACAAGCTGGCATTGACCTGTCATCCCTCCATTCCAAGCCTGGAGAAGCACCACCGAGCTTATTTAGTACATTTCGGTATCTCAGTATTTGAACGACATCCATCACAAAAGTTTAGTGTATTCCTCGCCGACCGCAATGTGACAATGTTGCAGCAGGCTGCAGCAGAGTGGCTTGGCTGGCCGGCCACCACAGCCTTGGTGGAATTATTTACCTCTTACCGCCTCGCTTGTTGCTTGCGCCCTATCCACGATGTTGTGGGGTAACGAGCGAAACCAGTTGGACGGTCCTGCCAATTTCTGTCAAGTCGTTCCAACGACGCGCGCCTTGCGCAACTTTTCCGTTGGTCAGCCATAACAGCATGGCGAGCTTTTATGCTAATCCCTGCGTGGCCGCCGTTCCAAGACCATGCTAGTAACATAAATTAATACGTCGTGAGATACTCCGTACTACATAGTATGTAAAATATGCTATCTTACTTCACACAATATATTCGACAGCCCTGCAACCCCCTTGTGGTGTGGCGCAGCGCCGACAGGGAATCTTCCGAGGTACACACTAGAAATTGCCATGGAAGATGCGCCAAGAGGCGAAATGTATGGGTTTGTCTGTACATAGTACTATGTAGGACGGGAGTTTCGGGGGTAATGCCTCGTAAGCACATCCCAAATAACGTCTTACATACTCGGAAAGGCGATTGGCTGAATCTGACGACATGGTATTGCAGGAGCCAGTCTTTTAGTTAGATATGCTGTCTTCCTCCTTATATTCATCATTTGTTTGGGGGAACATGCTCACACTGCCTCTGCAGCCTCGGTGTGCCCCTGCAAACGCAGTGAGATCCAACTGCATGGTCCTGATCAACTGTCTGGTACCACGCAGAGAGCTGAGGCCCTTTTCCACAGCTACGGCCCTGAGACAAGCATGTACAGCGAGCAAGTGTCTTGCTTGCTGGCGGTGAAAGGTACGATACATGGTGCTGTGCTGGATCTCGAATGCGGAGGGGGATTGTCGTATTTGCGCATGCCACGTAAAGCGCCATGTACCCCTGGGCTGGAGGATGCATGCATACCCCACTGAAGAGAGCAGGAATCGGCTGTGCTGAATTAGCGTGGAAACCTGAGACAGCCGGCTTGTGCAAGGGCACCCGCCATCCTTTTTTCGGTCGCTAGCGAGCGTAAGTGGGCGAGCAAAGGTTCCCCCCCCCCAATCTGGCGCGTTAGAATTTGGGGCTCTCTCTGGGAAAGGCCAATCATGGCGCAATCCATGGTTTTTGAAGGTGCCGGCGGCTGATCTGTCATGCACAGTACCTCGTTTGTACTTGTATCTCAAGTACGAGTATGCATACCAGAACAGAAAACGAAGAATCTGCAGGCATAACTCACCTACATCGTAGGCCGGCTGACTGGCTGGCTTGACGCAAAACATACGATCTTGACAGGTAAACTCCTCATTGTGCTTCCGCCTATGCGTATTCGCACTCACAACGCCCTGCTCCCTGATACCGCTCTTGCCGGGGCTTCTAATAGCACATATTTTGTTCTCGGTCGCTGAAAGGGGCGATGAATGCCAGGCAACGGACGTGGTGCAATGTGCTGTGTCTTCCTGGATTGCAGTGTAAATTGCCGGCAGTGGACAGTGGAGCTGCAGGGAGCCACAGGGGAGCACAAGGAGCACAGGGAGCACAAGCACTGCGAACCGCATTAGACGTGATCTGGTTGGACCTGTTTCGTGTAGCCAGCTGCCTGGTACGAGTACTCTTTGCTTGCGACCCGGTTTCATCGAGAACATCGCATCAATGTCTTTCGCATCATACCCGTATCTGGCTTGTAGGGAATTGATTCCGGATCTGCGAAGCAGCCGAAGCACTCCCCAGCAGCATCGCACTCGTACGGAGTACAGAGCCGTTGTCCCCCTTGAATTACCTCGTCAGCCGCTAAGTCGCCACGATCTGCGCCAGGAACGCCAACTAGCCTAGGCTAGTGCAGAGCCCCTCGTAACGGGAACGCGAGGGTTGGGCGGGTACCTGGCTCGCGTCTGGTACTGGCTTGCAGGTTGTGTACCTGGCTATTGTGCTACAGCATGCAGTGCAAACAGGTCTCTGTTGAGGAAAATATACACAGTACCTGAAGGGAAAGGATTGGCTCCCCAAAGTATCTCTCTCGTGTCTGCCCTCCTTCCCCATTTGAGAGCTAACAAGGCCATCAGACCCTGGCTAGGAGGATGGCCAAATGGCATGAGGCACGACAGGGGAGACAAACCCATGAGACTTAAGGAAGACAGAGAGAGAGAAAGAGAAAGTAAGAAGGAAAGATAGAGAGGGGGAATAGGAGCCATCACGATAAGTGCGGAATTCCTCTTTTAACCTGGCTCTGGTCCTCTTTGTCATCCCGGTCGCTCTTTCCTCCCCCTTTACTCCTCTTCATGCAGATGCTTTGCTGTCAACGTACCTTCCTTACGTTCACCTCTCCCATTCTTGTCACTCCTTCCTACTTGGTACACGGCTCATTCACTCTTTTAACTTCAGTACTGCCGTCCATTTTTTTTTTCTCTCTCACATATCCACTTTCGCCTCAATTACTGTTCACCTTTTTTTTTCTTTACTTTTCGTGCAAGTCGCGTATTTTCTCGCGATTCTGTCTTCCCCCCTCTCCCTTGCAGCCCCAGGTCGCCATCTGCAGGTTTTTGAAAAATTTCAGAGTCTATAATCGACAACCAGTACAGAAACGGCAGATTCTCAGCGACAGCCGAACGATCAGCACGCCTCAGCTTTCCTTCTTCCTAGTCAGACAAACGGAAACACGGCAGCATCAGTACTTTCAGACAGTTGACACACTACCACTTCTGCATCAGCTAGAATAACCCTCCGCATAGAGGTCCACTTTCTCTCGCGCGACTTGCCTTGACTCGCCGCGGCGGCGCAGTGAACCCACGCCATTCCACCGTATATTCACTCTACTTCTGTGGCCGCCTACTACTTTAGCCTTCTCGTGCTCCACCCCTCCTTTCGATATACATATTTCGCGTCCAGGCGGGCAGCTGCCGGCTTTGCTTGCTTGCTCTCGTGTTTTTCGTCTTTTATATATACACGCAGGTATTCCTGAGTGGAAGCCCTGTCCGCCCTTTGCTTTCCTTGCAGCTTCTTTCCTTCTTGGTCTTTTCGTATATTTTCTTAACCTATTCTTTTTTTGCTGCAGCTTTGCAGTCGCCTAGAACGGCTTCAATTCTCTCTTTTATTTCTCTTGACTTTGTTCTATTTTTGTTGCGGCCGGCCTGTCCAGCAACAGCTTAGGGGTGCTTTTCTCCCTGAACTTCGGCTTCCTTCTTTTCTCTCCCTTTTCTGGTTTACTACCGTTTCTTGCGGCAAGATGAGATTGCAAATCTCATTTCTTCTCCTTGCTGCTTGTGCAGGGCTCGTCCGGTCACAGACGTTTCCCAACGAGGCATCTCTGCCTGGCTGTGGTGTGAGTAATACGGCAGTGCAGATTTTTACATTGGCCTGGCCGCTGACGTTTATTTTACTTTTTCATGCAGGAAACATGTCTTGACTCGATGATCAGCCAGGGCACATCACTGGGGTGTCCCGCTGAGGACCCGAGCTGTCTCTGCGCCGTTGCTGCGTTTACCAATGGTGTCAATGACTGTGCTGTTGGTGCTTGCGCAACTGATCTCCTGCCAAGTGTCACAAACTACTTGATCGGAGTGTGTGCTAGTGAGTACAGCTGATTAAATTCAGAAAAGGCTGCAAACTTTATATATGACCCTCTAACAAGATGTAGCGGCGACGCTTGCTACGACGACAGCAGCCATTTCCACCGCAGCTGTGACTCCAGTTGTAATTGCAACATCAGAGGCCGGGGTCACATCAGCCGTGGCTACATCGGCCGCGTTCACTCCCAGCACCACGGCAGAAGTCCCAGTCACGACGTCTTCATATATCGCGGCTACAACTGCCACCCCTTTCACCTCCTCTACGCTGCCTGGCACAACGCTTGTTGTGGCTTCAAGCACACCAAGCACTACGAGCACAGGCATACCAGTCGGCATCGGCGCCGGCGCATCTTCCAGCTCCAGCAGTACCTTAGCGACTACGTCCAAGACGGGTCTGACCACAGCTGCGCCTTCTAGTGTAAGCTAAAAAAAAAAGGTTGGAATCATGATATTGCAGCCACTCATACTGACAGAGGTTGCAGACGGCTTCATCGGTTAGCAGCAGTGCGTCATCAAGCAGCAGCAGCAGCGCCTCGGCATCGAGCACAGCAGCGGCAGCATCGACACTGTCGGCTGGGGCCAAGGCTGGAATCGGCATTGGGTCTGCAGTTGGTGCAGTGGCAGTGATTGCAGCAGTTGTGGCTTTCACCATCGCACGCAAGCACAAGAACGGCGACCGCGACCATTCTGGCTCATACAAGATCTCAGACCCAATGCCGGGCTCTGGACGTATCTACGCGGAGGACCACGAGAGCATGTCAGAGCTGGAGATGAGGTCGAGACGATACGAAGACATGGTTCCCAGACATGTCCCAAGAAACATGGTTTGAGGGTGCTTTTTGTCGTCAGGGACGACAAAGCGCTATAAAATACAAAAATACAAAAGATAATGCATCAAACTGGCAGAGCTGTTCCGTTTCTTTGGCTGTGCCCCTGTATATATTGACGAATACACACATATTCTGCAATAAGGGCTGTGTGGGCTCTCTATAGAAGAGCTGATGTGAGTTGCCTGATGTGGAAGCATTGTACGCGTCATCGGAGAGGAAGGATGCATGAGAAGAAGGGATCGCATAAGAAGCTGGGGTTGTATTTTTACATGGGGCTGAGGGTCCCTATCTAGCCTAAGCATAGCTAAGCATAGCCAAGCAACACAGATAAAGCGGCAGCTTTTTCGGTTTACCATGAGTAGTAGGGCCTCTGGGCAGTAACAGGGCGGTTAGGCAGGTGTACCCAGGGGGCCTTCTTGGCCTCCTTGGCAACGCGTTCGTCATGCTGGCGGATGCGTGTCTTTTCTTCCTTGAGGACGACGGAGAGGACTGGTGGGAGGTTAGAGGCGGCAGGGGAAGAGAAGGAGAAGAAGGAGAAGAAGGAGAAGAAGGAGAAGAAGGAGAAGAAGGAGAAGAAGGAAGAGAAAGAGATGCGGATAACTTACAGGAGGAGGGCGACCACTTGAGGAAGCGGCGGCCGCGAGCGCGGTAGTCGGGCGTGGCAGCGCGCCAGATGCCCTTGCCGACCCAGGCCTGATCGACGTAGATGCGGGAGGGGTCGGTGATGGCGAGCCAGCGGCCGTCCTTTGTCTGGATCTTGAGGGGGGAGGAGGAGGACTCTGCTGCAGCGGAAGAGTCGATGCCGGCTCCGGCTCCGGCACCGGCACCGGCACCGGCACCGAGGCCAAGACCCATGCCGCGCTCGACGATAGCGGTATCGCGGGCCTCCTCGAGGTGCCAGAGCACGTCGCGGGCCATCTTCTTCTTGCTGAAGCGCATCTGCACGAGGGCGTCCTCGAGGGTCTTGCCGGCGATCTGGCGGGCCAAAAAGGTCAGCTTCTTGGTGCTTGTAGCCAGCGGCGCCGACTTGTGCAGCAGCTGCCGCTCCGTGCGGGCGAGCCGCTCGTCGCGCGTCTCGGCGCCCTCCGGATCCAGCAGCCGGCCCACGTGCCGCATCACCATCTTGCGCTCCCACCGCACCCGGCTGCGCGGGTCCGGGTCGAGGGCCCGCTGCAGGTGCTCCGGTACGAGCGAGGTGCCGAGCTCGTTGCGGGCGGTCGAGCCCTTTGTAGAAGAAGAAGTCGTCATCGTCTCCTTGCCAGAGGTGCTCTTTTGTTGGTCAGCAGCCGCCCCCTCCGACTCCGCCTCCATCTCGCTCAGAAACGGACTCGCGCCCAGCTGCGGGTTCGTCATCCGGTCCTTGAGCGCCTGCCGCGTCCGGCTCCGCGCCACGTCGCCCGTCAAGCCCTCGGCCACGCCGCCGCCCGTTGCTGCCGCTGCCGTCTGCTTCTTCTTCTTGTTGCTGTTCTTCCTGCGCCCAAACAGCTTGCCCCAGTCCACCGCCAGCGCCGCCGTCGTGTGCAGAGGCCGTACTGCTGCCGCTCCTGCTGCCGCTCCTGCTGCCGCTCCTGCTGCCGGCCGCTGTTGCCGTAGGGCCAGGACCGTCGCCGATGTTGCCGTTGCTGGCCGGAAGCCGCTGGAGGCTGTAGATTGTCCAATAAAGTTGTCAGCACAGCGGCTGACTCAAGTCCGCAACTCCGCCAAAAAACAATTCTGTTCAAGCTGACCAGAGGATACGTACCGGTCACAAGAACCCTCCGTGACGACATGTTGAGACTGATTGTGGGCGCCGTCCCTGGGAAAACGAGTACTTGCTGCTGCTCTCCCAAATCTGGAGCTTTTCGGCCTGCAAAAAAATGTGCTACCAAAATGCATCTCGTCGCTGGTTGGTCCCGCATTGCGATGACATAAGCATAAATTGACTTGCACGTGATGCAATATCCTATCTAGTCACACGTGACTCCCGGGCTACCGCGCCCAGTTCGTTCGGAATTGGGGGAAATAAGCATCAGACCATTTGTCGGCAGCTCACTGTGCTTTTTTTTCCCTCTTCCTCTCGCTTCGCCCTACAACACCCGAAAGCACCACGCAAATCCCACCAACTCACCACCTCACCACCAAGCACGCACCGCCTCCAATCCGGGCGAAATCTAGCAATCTGCAACAACTCAGCCTTTTCGCTCCTCGATCCAGAAATCCACCATCACAATGGCCGTCCAACCGATTACCGGCGTATGTATTACTCCGTGGCCCGAAAGATAGAGCAATGATCTGAAAGGGGGGCAGAGGGGCTGCAGCGGAGAGTTGTCTGCCCATTGAGAGGAGACACTCTGGGGGGACGGGAGGGGGAAAGAG
>JRUC01000066.1:0-49672 GCA_000806385.1 Leptographium procerum
ATCCCCCCCCTCTTTAAAAAAAGCGCACTTTTGGCTTCATGTCCATCCTCGGCTTCAGCTGCACCATTTTGATCACCTGGGAAGCCGTCACCGTGCTCTTCGCCCAGGGCCTCAACAACGGCGGCACGGCTGGCGTCATCTACAGCTTCCTCATCGTCTGGGCCGGCAATTTCAGCGTCTTTGGCACCATGTGCGAGCTCGTCTCCATGGCGCCCACGTCCGGCGGCCAGTACCACTGGGTGGCCATGCTGGCGCCGCGCTCCTGTGCGCGTTTCCTCAGCTACCTGACCGGCATGCTGACCGTCGGCGGCTGGCAGGCGTCGGTGGCCTCGAGCGCCCTGCTGACCGGTGACATGATCCTCGCCCTGGCGTCGCTTAACAATTCCGGCTTCGCGCCGGCCCTGTGGCAGGGGACACTGCTGTTCTGGGCCATCTTTTTGTTTGCCGTCTTCATTAACGTCCTCGTCAGCTCGGCGCTGCCCAAATTTGAGGGCCTCATTCTGATCCTCCACATTGTCGGCTTCTTTGCCATCCTGATCCCGCTCGTCGTCCTCGGACCGCACGACAGCGCCCACAGCGTGTTTACCACGTTTATCAACAACGGCGGCTTTGCGACTGATGGCCTGTCCTTCATGGTCGGCATGATGGGCAATGCCTTTGCTTTTGTCGGAACTGACGCCGCATTCCATGTTAGTGATGTTTTTTTTTTTTGATCGCTTCTCTTTCTTCCTCCCCCTCCCTCCCATACTAATTACCCCCAGATGTCGGAGGAGACAGTCAATCCCGGCGTTGTGGTACCCAGGTCCATCCTTCTCAGCCTCGTCATTAATGGCTCGGCCGGCTTCGCCATGCTCGTCGCCATGGTCTTCTGTATGGGTAACTTTGACGACGCCGTTAGTTCGGGTCCCGGCCTGCTAGGCTATCCCTTCATGTACATCTTCCAGCAGGCTACCGGCTCGACTGCTGGCGCCTCCGTCATGTCGGCCATCATCCTCATCCTGGCCACTTGCGCGACCGTTGGCATGCTCGCCTCGACCTCGCGCGTCTTCTGGTCCTTCTCCCGCGATCGTGGAATGCCCTTCTGGCGCGTCCTGTCTCGTGTCGACTCGCGCACGAGCGTGCCCGTCTGGGCCGTCGCCGTCACCACCGCCATCGCCGTCTTGCTATCGCTAATCAACGTCGGCTCGTACGTCGCCTTCCAGAACGTCACCAGCCTCTCCATCTCCTGCCTATACGCCTCCTACCTCATTGCTGCCGTCCTGCTTCTCTACCGACGCACCACCACCGGCTTTTCTATTCCTGGCGGCGCCGATCTGCCTGCGCTGGCCAATACCACCGGAGCTAAGCTTGTCTGGGGCCCCTTTCGTCTCCCGGGCGCATTCGGAATTGCAAATAATGTCATTGCTATCTGCTACCTCATCGTCGTCGGCTTCTTCAGCTTCTGGCCATCCATGATGGACCCTACGCCCCAGACGATGAACTATTCTGTCGTCGTGACGGGCGGCCTGGTCATCTTCAGCTTGGTGTACTATTTTGTCTGGGCCAGAAAAGAGTTTAACGGCCCAATTGTAGAGGCCGATATTTAGGTAGTTTATGTAGTAGCGGGTACATCTTACCACTTAACTAGGAGGTATGAACGTTGCAGAATACATCCTCGTACTTGTCCGCCGTCTTTGTCGCAAAGTGATGTGAAAAGACCGAAAAGGTCATACAACGAAACCGACGAATAATACAGAAGAGATGAAGGCCAAATAAGGGGGCACCACCCTCCTTCCTTCTTAATCTCCTGCAGTCGACGGCTGTCTTGGGCTACTTTCTGATAGCTGGCTGCAGCTGACAGGCTGCCTTTGCACCCACCGCGCCGCCTTTGGCCAACCGTATTCTCTCCCCTTCCATGTCTTATCCTAGGTATGCAGGGCGTCGCAAGGCAGCCGGTCGGGCGTGAATATCTCAACAATAGGCCGCCTTTCCCTTCCATATGCCGACCACCGATGCCCAGCAGCTGGCAAATTATTACCCATCTTCGCCCTCGGAGAGCACGGCATCTTCAAAGATCCTACGTTACCCTCTTCAAGACCGTCGCCTTGTTCTTACATGAAAAAGCCCCTCACCTCTGATAATGAGTAGCAGGAAAACCTGGTTTTTGGTTCCCAGCGATTCATTCCCGGCCAAAAGACTGCCCCTGGGGCAGCTCGTCCCGAGCTTTGACCAGATAGACCACTCTCTCGACCGGACGACGCTCGTCAGCCCCCGGCATCAAAAATCGAAATCACGGTGCAGAACGGCTTTAGCGCTGAGTTTTCCAAGGCTCACCATATTGGTGCCGACATTTCCGCTTCAAATGCGGAGCTGCCTGTCGGCGCTGAGGCTGGCGGCGGGGTTGCGGGCGATCACGGTACCGCCATCCAGGTCGACGTGGACCGACATTTGTGCCGCTGCCTGCTTTGGCAAGGGCCGCGAGAAGCCCGACATGTTCAACTACCTCAGGCATAGCTTGAAGACGCCGTGGCGTCCCAGCGTGTTCATGGTCACGGGTCGCAAGATCGGCTGCACCGTGACACTTGATACGGCCGGCGAGGAGGCGATCGAAGCCCGGGCCAAGGCCGGACTCGCCATGCAGGGCGCCGTAAAAGTTGGCGCCGCGCTGGACCCTCGTTGGAGGGAGGCCCACAAAATCAAGTACCTGAGTGGCGCGCAGGTACAGGTTAGGTATAGGAGCAGCCCCAACAAGGCCGTAACGACACAGAAATACGCCAAGAGCGCAGTGATGGGAAGGGATGATGAGGATGCGAGTGCGATGGGGGCAGAAAACGGTGTCAACGACGGCAGATGGGAGCACATGGCCGAGCGGGTTCTGGACGAACTACGACGAGTATGACTACGACGTGGTGCTGCAGCCTGGCCTGAACGGAGAAGACGAGCAGCTCCTGTCCCCGTGTGACGATTAATACAGGTGCCGCCTTCTAGACGCAACCAAGCGTTCCTTTTTTCTCCTGTCTTTGAAGACAAAATATACCCACCGTTATTCCCTGGCGCAAAAAATTGAAATAAAATAAAAAAAGCGACGAACTCTTCCTCTTGCTACAAAAAAACAGCGAATCCCTCATCGCACGGTGCATCTTAACACGTGACTTATGCTCACTTCGCTGCTTACTGTACCCGCAGGTCCATCTCGTTGGCCCAGCCTTCCCAGTCTATGCTGATACGCCGATGGCACACATGCATGATTATGAAAGCCCGCGACCTGAAGGCGGGGTCGTGGGATAAATAATGGGAGGGGAAACCCTTTCCGTTTCCTAGGATGCGGGAAAACTCACACCTCTTTCTGTTTTGTCATCCTGCCTCGGGAGATGAGATCTTGGGAGAGGCCATATAGTGCGAAACCGCGAGCATCATAGAACAAGTGCCTGACCTCGGCGCCTCCATTGCAGACAATTCTAGGGAATATCAATATTTTTTTCTTTAGCTCGCCGTGGCTCGTCCTGTTCGCCTCAAGCACCGCTTTTATTGCGCAATTTCAGTTGCCTCACACTTCTAATATACGCGTTTATGTTTATCTATCAAGTCGTTCATCAGACTAGGCGTGTCTCCGAAGTATAGCAGGAGTGCTTCTCGTCCTAGTTTCGACAGATCCTCGTCCTACTTTGCTACCTAGCTTTTTTCTTCTGCCCCTCCCTAGCTCGCCCTTTCTTTATTCAGTTTAATTTATCTTATTAATCTTTTGTTATTTTGCATTATTTCGAACATCTTCTCTATCCTATTCGCTATCAGCTCCAGTTATCTCAGCATGGGGAACCTCTTTAGCGCCCCAGAGCCTCCCCCAGCTCCTTATAACCCCCCCCTGCCGCCCCAGACTGTTCACAATCCCCCAGCCGTCGTCCATCCACAGCTACCCCTGATTTACCACCCTCCAGCTATAACCCATCCGGTGCCGCCTCGGACCGCTCACAATTTCCCAGTTACTGCCTACCCAGTAACGCCTGATGCCGGCTACAACTCTTTGCAAGTCACTGGTCCAAAGGTGGCCCAGGCCAAGAGTAAGAAGGCCTGCCACTTTCACGCCAGCGGCCGTGGCTGCTGGAGGGGATCGTCCTGCCGCTTTTCCCACGATCAAGAGGTGATCGCAAGGGAAGCCAAAGACAACAATGGTGGCTCTTCGTCTCACAGGGATGAGATTGATGTGCCGGCAGAGCACTGGACGCGCGAGCTGCGCGGCACATGGGTGCAGTTCACCGACGGCGCCGTTGTGCCCAAGGTGTCGTTGCCGTCCGACTTTAGCGCCGTGCGTCTCAGCAACATACCCGTCGGCACCTCGGTTATGTCCATGCTCGGCGAGGTGGGCATCATAGTGACGCGCGACCAGGTGCGGCCGATGCCATCGCGAGCCTCCGAAGGAAGCAGAAACGTGTTCGACGCGATCATCAAGGTCGAGGACCCGGCCTTTGCGCAAAGGGTGTGCACGAGGTTGAGCACGTGCCGGAACGACGCCGTATTGCGCGCCGTGAGGGCCATGCAGGTCCCCGTGCCCATGCCACCGGGCCTCAGCATGAACCGCATCGACTGCCGGCGCGTGAAGTGCTCATGGCTGCGGCCCGAGCGCACCGCCCGCCTGCACTACCATGACCGCAACGCCGCCAACAGGGTGAAGAAGGCGTACGAGTCCAAAAGCTACCGGGATGTGTTAGGGCCGACGACCGGCAAGGCTCACATACAGGCACAAAATGCTACTGCCAGCCCCGAAGCACGCGGGAAGCGCGAGTACATTGTCATCCTGAACGGACTTCCGCCCACAGTCGATAGCGACAACGTGATCCTGGCAGCCGTAGGGGCACGCGACCGCCCAATGGCCGTGGAGCTAAGCGCGCCCAGCTATGAATCGGTCCCGGAGATGGACAGAACCATCGTCATGTCCATGTTCACCGCCATAGGACCGCTGGAGTCATGGTACTCGCAAGAAAAAGCCGGCGGGCGGTATGAGCGGGCATTTGCAAACTTTGACGACGAGGCCCACGCGCGCGAAGCCGTCGCGTCTCTGCACAACCAGCTGTTGCCCTTTGGCGACTGCAGCAGCCGGCTACGGCTCAGCGCCGAGCTGGTCTTCTCGGCAAGCTTACGTGTGTCCACACGCGTGTACGAGGTCGTCAAGAAGCGGTTGAACGGGCTGAACATGCTTAACGGGCCGGGGGGGAAGAAGCAGATGCCGGTCTGGGACCCACGGTATGTGCGCCTCAGCGTGCTGCAGCCTCGCGGGCTCTTCCGATTGGTCAAGATCGAGGGCAAGGACCGCGCTGCCGTGGCCCAGGCCAAGGACGCGGCCGGCCGCATCCTCAACGGCGACGTGCTGCGCCGCGACGGCATCGACCTATGGTCCGACGCCTTCCGCAACGCCAACAGTAGCGAGGTAGTCCGGCTCACCAGCATGGAGCCCACATACGGCGTCGTGCTGATGCGCGACGTGCGCAACTGCCAGCTGCGCGTGTTTGGGCCCGAGGCCGAGTACGAGCACGTCGCCGATGCCGTGCACGCCATCATGGCTGACTTTGCGCCCTCCTCGTCTCCCGGTGGCGGCAATAACGGCAACAGCAGCTCCTACGACATCTCTCTTAGCGATGACGGCTTCCGCTGGGTCATCACGGGCGGCATGCACGAGCTACGGCGGCACCTGGGCCGTGGGAAGGCCGTCATCGACGTTAGGCCCACAGGCAGCCGATATCTCACCATTACAGGCAGCCCGGCCGATCGCGCCAAGGCGCTACGGCTGCTGAGAGACCGACAGGCTGGCAGCAGCAAAGCAGTCAGCGCCGAGGGCGAGTGTCCTATCTGCCTGGGCGAGGTGGGTGAGGCCGACGGGCCGACCGCTCTTGCGTGCGGCCACGTCTACTGCGCCGACTGCTTTGCCAACTTCTGCGCTGCCGGTGCCAGCAGCGGCGGCATCTTGTGCATTGGCGGCGCCGGCAGCTGCCGACGGGCACTGTCTCTGGCCGAGCTGCATGCTCACCTGGCCTCGGCCGCGCTCGAAGACGTGCTGGCGGCCGCGCTGGACGCGTACGTGCAGCGCCACGCGCGGGAGCTGCGAAACTGCCCGACGCCCGACTGCACGCACGTGTACCGAACCGGGTCGGCTTCTGCTGCTGCTGCTGCCGGCGCCAACGACGCCGTCAACGTCTTCACCTGCGGCAGTTGTCGAGCCAGCACTTGCAGGCTGTGCCACGCAGCCCATCCGGATGAGCCGTGCGCAGTCCGGCAGGCGGCCGAGGACGCTCAGATGCGCAGGGCAAAAGCAGAGCTCGGCCTGCAAGACTGTCCGCGCTGCGGCGTCGCCATCGAGAAGAACGAAGGCTGCAACCACATGACCTGCTTTTTCTGCAAGGTGCACTTTTGCTGGAAGTGTCTGGCCGCCTTCCGGAGCGACAGCGACTGCTACCAGCACATGAGGCAGCTGCACGGTGACATTTATGGCTGAGGCAGGCCCGGGGTGGACGAGCGGGTAGCCAAGCTTAAAAGACTGCAACTAACCATGGCGCTACTTCGTTTAGAATTTTTCTTCAACTATACAAATAATACCCAAAGCGAAGCTACACAGAAGATAGAAGCAGTAGCTAAAGCGAAGCTTCTTAATATGTATCTCTTATCTCTCTCTTTTCTATATTAGGACAAAGTAAGACTATGCTTAATAAAAGAGTTTTTTTTGTTGTGTAATACGTTGTTGTTTGTGTGGCTTGCATTGTTTTTTCATCGTAGTTCGAGCAACTTTGAGCAAGTTTCGTTTGCGTGCAAATCCGCTGGGGCAGTGTTTAGGGTACAGCGTAGATTATGCAGGGGCCTGTATGAATTTACGGACTTATTAGAGCCGTAAAGTAGTCATTTTGCTACTCGTACTATCAGAAATCTACGGGTTTTCAGGTACACAAAGCTTTAAACGTACCCACACTTAAAAACAGAAATTGCAGTTGCTTTAGTTTGCCGAATGCTATATATAACCCACTAGAGGAACCATACGGTTGCGAATCGCAACAAGAGAAAACGATCTAGCAGATGCTACTTTATAAGAGTACTTCCTATTTACGTTCGGCATGTGTGAACGTTGATCGATAGTAAGATACGTCTACAAGAAAGGCCCGTAGTCTTTATTATATTTCACCGTACGGGTTAGGATGGGAGGCTAAAAGGAGAAAGGTAAGTGAGCCAGCACTACCCGCAATCTCTTACGCAGGCTAAGAGGCAGAATGAGATATGTAAATGACCGAAATGCTTTGAAAGCGCGCGGTCTTTCTGCTTTGTTGCTTATATTTCTCCTTACCTCCTCATGTTTTAGCACCAAAGGGACCAGGTCTTTCTGAAAGCAGTTCATAGCATCTTTTCGCTCCTATATTTCCCAGCTTATGCGTAGTCCTTAGCTTTTATGTTCACTTCTCGCGGCAAGCAAGGAAAAGCGCCAGTAATCAAGATGGCGTCGACCATGTCAATGGCAATGTCGACAGCGATGTTGACAGCGACATCCATCACGACAACCTCAACTTCAACCTCTACGATGGATTCTTGCAGCATGGATATGACCATGTCAGAAATAACATGACTTTCTTCCACTCCCATTTGACTCCCCTCTTCGCAGACCCTTGGATGCCAGCTGGAACTGGGCAGTACGCCGGGACATGCATTTTCCTCATCGTCCTGGCCGTGATACACTGAGCCCTCCTGGCGTTTCGCAGCGCAGCCTTCGTCTTATGCTTCACGGAGCTCAAGCAGCGTGGAATCACACACTGCAGAAAAGGCACCGACTATACGCCGCTTCAATGCAAGAGTGGAAATTGCGCGTGATATAGTTGAGGCTGTGACTAGAAGAGTAAGCTATCTACTACTGTAAGTAAGAGGCGATTACGGCTAGGACATGCGTCTTGCTAATATTTCTGAAGCATGGTTGCAGGTATGACGATGAATGCGGGACAAGTGAGAGACTCGAATTCTCACACTGCTCACATCCTTGCTCTATAGATATAATGGAACAGCAGTCTGAAGTCTGAACTTGACTCCGATCTTATCAGATTATTTCTCCTCAAATCTGCAAGCCCGGCTGTTATGACCACAAGTTTCCTAAGTGATAAACCGGTGTTGTCGGGTTGTTTATGTTAGCAGAACAACTGTGTGTTTGAAGTGAACAGTAAAGCTTTGTCGTTATGTAGAGCGTAGTTCTTCGTTGCGTTCGTATGTAAGTCACAAGCCTGCAAGGGCTACTACTGTAAGAGTGATTCTTAGAATAGTACTTAGATTGATTGCTGAAGAGCTAGAGAAAGGAATAGCTATCTAGGTGGTAGGGATCGTGGTCCTTTATACTTGGGTCCTTTCCCCCATCTCTTCCTGGCTCACGGCTCCTCGGTGATCCATCGTGATCCCCAAGCCGCGACCTGGATCACTTAGGATCACTGATCCTGGGTGATCCTTGGTGATCCTTGGTGATCCTTATCCTTATCGTCACGTGACCCTTGGCTCGTGATTCGTTCTTCCTCTTGGTAGTTCACTTTTGATCATTCTGCCGTGCGGGACCGCCTGGCCTTCTTTTGGGCTTTCCGTGTGATGCGTTCATCACACCGGCTACCTGTACCTTGGACTGGTCAGCCCTCAAGGCCGTCCAAGATCAGGGCTAAGCTGGAGTTCTTCTAGGTAGGAAGTCCGCACGTCTTGTTGCGGAGGATGACGAGAAGAAGCACGTGATGTCCAGCCCTTGTCCTGAGAAACAGGAGTGTGAGCCTATACTACTAGTTGTCTTTCACGTTCTGCTCTTACACTTAATCAACTGTACCCTTTATCGTACAAGTACTCTTCCTATAAAGTAGCACTGTCTGGTCTCTACTTAGGACCATCGCTCTGCGATCTAACTTTGGACCAGACCAAACGAGTACGAGTAGAATGCGTCACTGACTTCGATCACGTGAGTTCCACGACAGCCGAGATGGCCGAGATGGCCGAGATGGCCGAGATGGCCGAGATCCATGGTGTGACAAATTCGCAGTGACAGCTCATCAACTCCCTACGAGTAGAGGTTGGCATCCAAAAGGAAAGCCCTTCATTCCCCTTTGTTTGTCGTCCCTTGCTTCCTGCTTCCCCTTTAGACCTCTTGCTCACCATGGACGCATCAAAAACATTAGGAGCAGACTCTGTTGTGCTGGCGTGCGAGGTCGTCGTGCCGGACCCTGCCGCTCCGCCCCAGGAGACTGTCTCGCGCTGGTCATATTGCGGCCTGAGCGCGCCGCCGGCGCTGGTCGTGGTCCCAGAGTCTGAAAAGGACGTCATTGACGCCATATTTTATGCGCGGGAGAGAGGCCTCCGCCTGCTGGCGGCCGGCGGTGGCAGCGGCGCGTTTGCGCCCGTCGGGGCACGAACGCTCTATCTAGACCTCAAGCTTTTCAACTCCGTCAGCCTAGACACGACGGCGCCGTCTGTCACCGTCGGCGGCGGCGCCCAGACCGGCCAGGTTGTGCGGGCCTGCACCGACGCCGGCTTCTATACCAGCTGGCCCCATAGCGATGCCGTTGGCTTTACCGGCTTTGTATTGGGAGGCGGCAATGTAAGAAGGGATACACTAGAAGTGGTGGCCAGTGATTGCGATTAGAACGAGTGACAGTAACACTAGTTATAAGGGCATTGCGGTCGGCCTCCACGGCATGGCCGTCGATAACGTCCTGTCCTTCCGCGTTATCACGGCCGCGGGTCAGATACAGGACGTCAGCTCCGCGTCCGAGGGTGACGAGCTTGAGCTATTTTACGCTTTGTGCGGTACCGGCCACGGCCTTGGCGTCGTTGTGTCGACAACGCTCCAGGTTTTCCCGATATCTGCGCTCAGCCTAACCGACGATAGTATTTGGGGCCGCCGTCTGCTATTCTCGGCAGAGACCCTCGACGTTGCCGCTACTACCTTTGCCCGTCTGCAACAGCCGGCGCCGACCCTAAGTCCAGTTTTACTGTTTGTCCGTGGTGGCGGTCCCACGGCCGCGCCGGTGATCATGCTAAGCGCCTCATACCTTGGTCCAGCCAGCGACGGCCCGGCTGCTGCAGCGCCCTTGTTCGACGACGCTGTAGTGTCCCAGGCTATAAAGGCCGAGATCGGTACAACCCCGTTTGCCCACATGAACGAGTCTTCTGCCCAGTTCAACCGCCAGGGCGGCTACAAGGAGATTGCGTCGGTACGGCTGCGCTCTATCAGCCCCGCTGCCGTGGCGGCCGTTTTTACACGCTGGCTCGCATTTACGGACGCGCATATAGACGCGCGACGCACGTCCATTATCTTTGGCAGCAGCAACACGGCTGCACAGCTAAAGCTCGAACGTGAGGGCTGGGGCCGGACCCGCTCTTTTGACAACCGCGACCGGGCCCTCAACGCGATGGCCATGACTTGGTATACGGAGCCAGCGACGGGCGCGGCCTGCGATGCCTTCATCCGGGATTTCAAGGCTATCTGCCGACAGGACCAGCCGGCCACAGACGCGCCCCGGACGATCGTTAACAATATGCGTCTGGATACCGCACTCGAGGAGATGCAGAGCCCGGAGCGAATCACCGAGCTGAAGCGGATCAAGAAGCTCTGGGACGGTAGCGGCCTTTTCTGGAGTCCATACGGCGAGGCGGGACGGGATAAGTTCTGACGGGCCCGATCTTAGTCTAGGAGGGGCTTCATCTCTAGCGGTTGTCGTTGAGACATCCATTTAATGATCCTGCAACCGACATACAGAATTTTCCCTTCCACCCTTGTAACTTAGCCGGCCTGAACTGTCCTGAGCTGAGAGTGAGCCATTCTGGTCTATCAGTGATCTTCGCTAGTCTGAGCAAGGGGCCCCTGGCTGGATTTGGTGTGGGCTGAAAACAAAAATTGTGTTAGCTTTTAAGTAACCTACCTATAACGGGTTGACCCCGTGTTATGCCTCCAAAAACCTTCGGCGCATCCACCAGGAAGACCGACGCAAGAGGTACTCGTACGATCAGAAGTCTAGCATGCGCCACGTATACGCCACATGCATGCCACTTCTGATCAGACCTCCTTGTAACAGGTTGATCCTCTAGCAAGCCTCCGATCAGACCTCACGCTTTGAGGACTGGCTAAGCCTTTTCAGAGCGTTATCCAACTCTTTCTCTAACCACCTACCTCGTCCCTCTGTTAGTCTATTACATAATGTCTCAAGTGTATCTTCGAAAACTCCTGTTCTTCTTACTTAGTCTCGCCTCAGCAACAAGTTCGGTGGCTCGCAATGTCCAACCTAAGCCGACATTTGATCCTACATACCGGACAGTCCCTCCGCCTAATGGCTTCACTCAAGACCCAAATGACATTCGGGTCGTTTCAGTTATTCTACTGGCTGCATCACTTGCCTTTGTAGGCATAAGTTTTCGAGAAAGCTAACGATGGAGCTCTACAGTGCCCGCAGCTCTAACAATTGGATCTGCTTCCTTTGTCCTAGCCGAGGCAATCAATTGCTATCCAGCCAACGTTTACTGGACCACATCTCACGATCCGAGGAAGCTTAAGTTTACGCTACTGGGACGCGATTTTGATGTGTATGTCGGCATCATATGGTGGTCTTATGGGGCTGTTTTAAGCTGCTCAATTTTCGGCGCATTGAAACGCAAAATTCGAACCGGGACGCTATGTGCTCTCTTAGCCTTCGCAGGACTTCTGGACATTATCCTCGAAGAATGCATGCTCATCTACGGAGGCATTTATATCTACTACGGTCATCAGCCACTAGTTTTCAACTTGTTCCCTTGCTGGTGGGCTTTCTCCAACGTCTCAAGCATCTTTGTTGGCATCTCTATCACTTACCGCTATCGTCACTGGTTTAATGGATGGAGAAGCTGTCTGATTCCCTTCATTCTACCACTCTGCTATGCGGGTCCTCAGGCTCTCACAGCCATGCCTACTATCTATGCCATCCAGGCAGACTACACTCCATTCACGACCCAAGTATGTGGCATTATCACTTGTGGCCTTGCGGTGGCTCAAGTGGGCGTCATGATGGATACTATTCTTGCACGAAATCCAATCGAATTCAACCACGTTGATCAAAATATCCAGCCTCAGTCAATACGTCAAAAATCATCCTAAATGGTTATCAACCAAGAAGCAGCCTGTTACGTACGCGCTGGCATCTGCAGGAGGTGCGTATAGGAGGATTGTTCTGATGGCTGCTTTGATCGCGCCCTCCGTGTCAATCACCCCCCTGCTGTGAGGTTTGCGTAGGTGAACTGTTATTGTCATTCGTTTTAGTTACGTGTCTTCATCGCTTGTTGCGTCTAGCTTGAGTCCGGGTGAATGTTACATAGAGTGAGTTCTTGTTATTTGTATAGATAGTTGTATTGTTATGTTTTCTTACAAGTTTGTCTTAAGAAATTATAGAAGAGGGTGTCCTTTCATAAAGTTGTTATTTGTACTATAGCTTTTTTGCAGTGACAAGCCATGTTTGGTAGCGGCCGGCCTCAGACAATCATTTGACGGCTTCTCTAGACCTGACGATCTCGAACGAAAGCACAAATAATAGGCTGTTATCCCTTTAGTCGGCATTATTACTCACGGCTAGTAATTGTTTTAATGTGCTCCTATGGCTTACCATTCCCTGCCAATAGCCGCCAGGGCATAACGAAGGTTTTGTTTCCCGTGTTGGTGGGAAGGAGAGCACACGTCCCCAAAGATGATTTTCACAAACGCCAAGCTCTTCACTGTGACGTCTTCTTGGCCCTCTTGCTTTCCATCATGTTTGCCTATCAGCATTTCCTGTGCCTTGCATATGCCTTCGTATTCTAAAACGAGCGCTGCAATCCCCGCAGAAATTGGTGTCGCCAAGGACGTTTCACTCCGCGGACCGCTCTTGATCCCCTGCTTCCTCTGACTCGCTTCGCGGCTCGGGCCACAAATACTCTCACCGACGACACAGAAATTGTCTTGATCCCTCATAGGCTTAGAACTGAACTTTGGCCATTATGGCGAGTAGCCTGCTGAATTCGAGTTGATGCAAAAGACGGCAAGTTCCTGCCCGGCTGGGAAGGCGATCTGAAATTTCTCGGTGAGTGCCCCTATCGTTGGACGCGGAAGCAAAAATTAGGATGTCTTCCGCACAGGCCTTCAAGATGGCTGTATTAATTTCCTTAACAGACCGATCGAAACCAAACGACATCGACATAGTGTTGACGCCCAACTTAATGGCTCTCTTAATGGCCTGCCGTGGAGTTTGAAATGGAAACAGTTGTTGGCTAAAAAAGAAATAAAAAAATGAAAAATGAAAATAAGCTAGACTTCCACGTCCCGTGCAAACGCACTTAGACCACTCTTTCGGCTGATTCCTCTGTGCCCTGCTTGTCCTTAAAGACACAGGCATGCCACATGTCTACATTTTAGGTTGCCTCCAAGAGTAGATATATCACAAAAGTCCCATAGCCTATCTTGTCCTTAATTGGGTCTAAACCAGACAGGCCTTTTGTCTTTCTATAGGTACTATCACAAGGAGAGATTATACTTAGAAGACCTCACATGCGGTATAATTTGCATTTTGTCTCTTCCTCTTTTATCTGTCCTTATCCTTATCTGTAGTGACAGTTACTAATAGTGCGGAGCCTCGTAAGAATTTAAAATACTCATAGCATTTCTTACCTTGGTCGAAGATCGTCGGCAACTTCTTTAAACGTTAAGGTTTGTGCTTTGCTTTGCTCTTTGTTAGCAGAAAGGAAATTGTCTAGCCAATTAAAGAGCACAGCCTTAATGTTTACAGCCAAATTTTTCCACCATTCGGATAGGGAAAGAGCTTCTAACAGATACTTAATTCGGCAGGCAATTATCGTCAGCTACCACCTTTCAATCTAGTTAACATAGTTAGCAAGCATTTTCCCCATGGATTGCATTACATCTAGGTATTTCGTTTTCGTATTAAAGCGTAGTCTTTCGGGTGTAATGGCTAGCCGCTGCTGAAGTGTGTCGATATAAAGTGATAGGTTTTCAATCTGCAACTCCTTCAAGACTAATGCCAAAGACCCAGCAACATGTGCGAGAACCCATTGTCATCGGTGCCGTCTGTCCCATGTGTTATTATGAGACAAGCGCCAGCCACCGCGTTCGTTCTTGTTTCTCACGCCGTGTATATTCTACCACACGTTGCTATCACCTGATTGGCTCTGCCCAGCATCTGCCTGCGTATGTCAAAATAAACCAAACGCAGTCGTTGGAACGCTCAGCAGCACCTATCGTGCCGACGATGGCGTCTCGAAACAGAATTGATGAGCCCTAAGCTTGGTACTGGAACCTGGCGCATGTCATCTACAGAGTTCTAATGCCCTTCCAGTCGTTATGGACAAGTCGGTTTAAGACTTTTCTGAACTAACAACGTCGCCTGTCCACGACACGTACTCTTCAGGATGCATGGCCTCATACGTAGATTGAAAAGGCCTGCGGGAGGTTCAGGTTAGACAGCAACTATCTTAACTCTGCAGTTCGAGCGCGCAGTCTTCATCGCTGAGATAGCACATGCTAGAGGAGAATCTTGGCGAGTTATCTGCACGGCCTCTTGGTGTCTTTATAAGTAAAGACAAAGCATAATGAGCAGTCAATAAGGCATCCTGAATTCATCTATACACCACCATTATTTGTGACATAGCACTTAGGGCACGTATAAGGTAGCTTCCTCGTCACATCCGTTTCTTTTGACTATTTAATGCACTTTAGTTAATAGTATCTTGAAATTGTAGTATAAGGAGTTGCATGGTTATAGAATGGGATAATATGAAAATAAATACTAGCAGCTTCGCTGAGAGTTGACATAGAAAGGAGCTCAGTGACCTTCGTTGACAAAGTTAAGGTCCTTTTCCTTTCGCTTCAAAACTACCCTACACTTCATGATATCGAATGCAAAATAAGCTTGCCATTGCATATTATTAGCCCAGATGTTGGTAGTCTGAGGACATTCCGGCCATAGTTTATACCCGTTATTACGATCTGCATGTACTGTTTGGGGTTTGGTAACGTCAGTCCGATCGGCAGAGCAGCCAAAGTGGGATAGCCTGCCAAATGTGACATGTGGCAACGATGATACTTCCTGTGGTTGAGATCTGTCTTGCTAGTCACTAAAATCCGGGGAAACCTAGCCAAAGATGCATCTTAAAGCGGTCTGGAAAACGATATAAAGCAACTCTATATGATAAGATACGCTAACGTTCTGACTCGATGAAGCCTTTTGCTGCGAAATATACAGAACACTTTGGCGCATTATGGACCCCCACGACCCACTGCAGTTTGTCTTCCGAAAGCCCGAAAGGAAGCAGCTTTTGCGATTGCCATCTTGGAGCTGCAGAACAAAAAAGCCGGCATACACAATAGTGCCGACTTTTGACGTGCCGCCAAGGCACAGATGGTGCCGATAGTGTCTTAATGAATACATCCAGCTTCGCCTCTTTCCTGCACTGCTACTGGTCGAAATTCGCTCGTCTTGGGACTACGGGGGGCAGGTATTTTCGCATTTTGGATGGGCTTCAGAGATGGCAAAGCCAATTACGCCGGCTATCTGCTCCAAACGGCCCTTTTCGTTGCCTAAAGAAGATAATAGGGCAAATGAAGGTGGTGTGGAACGGAACACGTATTATCTTGGAAGCCCACCACTGCGGCTATCTGGCCAAGTGGAATTTGTTCCTGGATGTCCGATTTATTGGGAACCGACAATACGACATACGGAGCCGAGCTAGGCTCGTTGTCATGGACCGAAATATTCGTGATTGTTTTCGTGTGTCTCTTCCGAGCCAACATCTTGAAAAGTAGAAAAGTGCGTTTTTCAAAAGCCGCAAATGGAGCAAACATAATAAGATTGAGACGTAAGCAATTGGTAACAGCCCATGCCAGGGACCACAAAAATAAAATAAAATGAGAATGCCCACAATTAGCAGCTTGCATATATACACGAAGTAGAAGATCGTTTTCATAGCGAGTTCTGTGCACGTGACTGCTAAGCATCTGCCTTAACAAAAAAGGGTTTCGGCCGGCCTCAGCGTCAGCCTCTTCGTACGGCCCTATCTGTCAGCTTTCTTAGCGCCATGAAAGTCAGGCACGAGTCAGCCGATGGCCTAGGACATGGTTTCTTATGGAGGCCAACAAATACGACGCACCATTCGCTCGCCGGTTAATAAGTCGTTTCTAACTACTCGTACAGAGTACGAGCATGTACATGAAAGCAAGGCAGAAAAGGGCTGCGCATGTCGTTTGCTAAGCGGCCTTTTCGTTTAGCCGTGGAGAAGCAAACGTTGAAAATAAGGGTACTATTAGTGGCCTGCCGGCCGAAGCTTGATAACGGGAGCCCATTTTGGACTGAAGGTTAAGAGGGCCGTTTTCGTACTAAAATGAAGACAGAAGCACCATCATTTGCAGGTGGAGAAGACGGAGAAATTTTGAGCATGCAACTTTTTATTGACGCTAGCTTCATAGAGCAGATGACAGGCTTGCACTTTTGGCCAGATTCTGGACGAGTCTACAGTCCTACGAGTGCTAGAGTCGTAGTGCTTACAGGAGCAAAACTCAGCAAGCAGTAGCGAGACACACAATGTACGAAGTGCCGCGTACGCGTCCTCCTAGGCGGCGTTTCGTATAAAATGGCATCCCTCCGAGCAGACTACTCCGTGTACTAGCAGAAAATAGCATAGCTGCGCGGATTCCGGAGTATAGCCCGTATTTCAGAGGCAGGAATGGGCTCCACTGCACTAGGTTAGTGCTTCGGATATACATTTGCTTCTTTTCTCCGTTGTATCCTTACAACGTACTATGGAGGGCGAGTACTCGAAAAAGTGCCAATAACAGCTGGTGTCTAGTATGGTGTACAAAGCAGCTTACAGGAAATAGACTACTCTGTCGACAATCAGAGGCAAGAACAAAGAAGCAGATGCAAATGTCCTGCCGTTGCCTATGCACTTTTAATCTTTGCCAATTTTCCTCCATACACATAGCTTGCGTCCCTGTTGTGGCAGCTAGTTTTAGTTTCTTTTGCTTGTTCTTTTGCTTGCTCTAGGCAATGTATCAGAGGCTGGGGCGGCGATTCCTTATAGTTGCCCGTTCTCGTATCGAGTACATCGTTCGACATCCAGACGGAATCTTCCATGTAGATTAACTGGTGGGGGTGTGGCATGATTTGTATCTATACATATCTTAATTTGCTACGTGATAGACTTACTCGGACGGAGCAGGTGGCTGCTTACGGAGTACAAGCTGGCTGCAGGTTTACACTTCTGAGTAGATACCCGACACAATTTCTGTAGGATACGGTAAGATACTATGTAGCTGAAGGCCAAAAAAACAGAAGCTTTCCATCCTGACGCACGCCGTTGAGCTGTCCCGGCTAGCAATACCGACTTCAGCCTCCATGTCTGTAGGGGGGCCAAGATAAGATCTGGCTTGCGAATTACCAGGTAAGGATTGCAACCACAAAGAAAGTGGTACCACGAGCCGCCGACGAGTCCACGAGCCCAGGAGCCCAGGAGCCAACGAGCCTGCAAGCCTACCAGACTGCAAATCCCCTATTTGTCTCAACACCTTGCAGAAATCCCATCTTGGGAAATGTCCCCCTGTCGTCTTCTTGTCAATCAAAGCCTTTTGCGGAATCAGACCCCCATCTTCCCGCAGCACTCATATATAGTTGGGGGCCCTTGCCTTGCTGCTTAGCAGGGCCCATCGATGCGGACCGATCGATTTCCCTCGCTACCAGCAGCAATAGAATAGCAGTCTGTCACAAACGATGTCGACCACGGCGATCGATGCGGCCTATGCAGCCCAGTCGCGCTCACCCACAATCTTGGGCGTGCTGACGACGTTTTTCTTTCTGGCCGTCATCACCGTGAGCCTGCGCATCTACACCAGAGCCTTTATCACCCGGTCTCTCGGTATGGACGACGTCCTCATCACCCTCGCCGTTGTAAGTCGACGGACCCGCCTCTCCGAAGTCCTGCACACCGGAAAAGTTTTTTCGTATCTTACTTTTTCTCTTTTAAAAAACCCTCTAGATCTGTCAACTGGGAGGATGGATCGCCATCTTGATCCAGTCAAAACACGGCCTCGGCCGGCACATGTCAACTATCGCCACCGACCAACTCACAATGTTCAACCATGCCAGCTTCTGGGGAAACGTAATTGGGATCGCCATCGGCACCATGTTTCTTAAGATGGCCATTGCGACAAGCCTGCTGCGTTTGTGCCAGAACCGCTGGTTTAAATGGATTCTATGGGTTTTGCTAGGTAGGCACGCATCTCATTCGGATCTCCCGTGTAAGCCACAGGAAACAAAACGATATCTAACTCGCTTTGCTCCGCAGTCATCATTTTCTTGTATGAGCTAGTCGGCACGCTCTTCTTTTTCCTCAACTGCAAACCCATGTCAGGATCCTGGGACACAACTGTCAATGCGAAGTGCTCTTCAACAGAGACTATCAGGGCCTTTGGATTGGTGAACACGAGTGAGTTTCAAATGTCTTTCCCGGCCTCTTCTTCCCCAACTTCTCTAACCGATCTGCACAGGCTTCAACATCTTCACTGATGTCTCTCTTGCCGTCGTCCCTATTCCTATCATCTGGAGCCTCCAGCTGAAGAAGCGCGTGCGTCTGTATCTGATTGGAGTCCTCAGCCTTGGATACCTGTGAGGATACCCCATATGCGCAGATTTTTTTTGGGTCATTTTTCCTTCATATTCAGGCTAATGTTCCCTCTAGGGCCGTGATCATGGACATCATCAAGACGTACTACCAGGAAACGTACAAGGTCACCACGGATGAGACATAGTATGTTGGACACGGGATCAGTTTTTCCCTTATTTTTTATGCCTTTCTTTTTTCTTTCTCTTTTCTTTTATACTTTCTTTTTTTGGTGACTAACAATGTGTTTCTCTTTACAAATAGCACTTTCAGTCTAATCACGTTCGGCTTGTGAGTTTCATATTTCTTTTTCTTCACTTTCAGCTAGCATAGCGCACAGCTGACACGTCACCAGTCTGGAGGACTGCCTCGGCATGATTGCAGCTTCTGCACCTATGCTAAAGCCTCTGGTTGGAAAGGCCCTTGGGATGGAATCGACAAGCACAAACTACTATGCATACGGCAACAACCGCGACGGAACCGGCGGCCGGCGCCCAGGAAACAGCCGAGTCTCGCGCGTCAACAGGACCGGCAATATCAGCCAGACTGGAGCAACGAGCTACGAGTTGCAAGAGCGCGACAACGGAAGCGACGGTGGAGTCAGCACAAAAGGAAACACGGTCGCCATGGCATCCGTGTACCGGCACGATGCGGAGAGCGAGGAGAGCATTCTGCAAAATGCGCAGCATACCTTTCAGACTAAGGCGGAGTATTCGAATCCTCGTGGGACGGCACAGAATCAGCGCCCCTTCAATGGCATCACAATGACCACAGAGGTTGAAGTGAGATAGCGGAGAACATGCCGACCCAACAAAAACTCCACTGTCAGCTGCAGGGGGGGAGGAGGAAGAGCGCAGGGCAGGGGTGTCACGCTGTGTTTGGAGTTTGGTTCTCTCCGTTTTTTTTTCTCCGGGATTGCGCACATTCATCCGCAGCCGCATTGGTATGAAAAGAGCACGTCCACGACAGTAATATGATGATATTACGTGCATGTTTACAAAGCCAGGGTTTTAGATGGGATTTTTTCTTTGTTCTGAGTATTCTATTGAAAACAGCACGGTTGGCTACTACAGAGAGAAAAGGGAGGAGAGCTAATAAACAGGGGTTCAGGTCCATGAAGAACTTGCTCGCAGTCCTATACGCCGTAGTTTGAGGGCCTTTTCGTCTCTTGACACCAAGAAAACTAAGCGAGTACAAAATGAGGCTAGTGCTGAGAGGTTACAGGGGTCCTGCAGAAGAGAAGAAGAGCCGGTCTTTCGAGTTTGGAGATGGGCACATCAGACCCGCCTGGTCCAGAGGATTTTAGCGTACGGAGCAATGCTGCCGTACCAGTAGACTCGTACGAAATACTCCACATGCGGGATCACTCGGGCGGGCCCCGTCAGAGCCGACAAGTGGCTGTAGTAGTAGTCTGTATGTCAAATCAGCAGTTGTTCTTCTGCTCCTACTCCATAATAGGGAGCATTACGGAGGACCCAATATACTTGTAAAATGTACGGAGCCCGAGGACTTTTTCTCATGCATACGAGCAGTAGTAGGGAGAAGTAAGGTTTTTACACGTCCTTGCAGAAGCGCTAATTTCAGGTGTGCTAATGTGCAGTTACCATTGCGTCTAATGGGCTCTGTTGAGCCTCGACTGCAGTGATATCAGCAGTATCTCAGTTCCTATACATAGCACGTTGTAGCAGTATTCGTAATCGTACCTGTTACCGAGAACCGGCGAGAAACCGGTGAGAAACGGGAAGATATGCTCGATGCAGATGCGCAAGATTCGCAAGACATCTTGCATGTCTTTATACAGGGTAAGCACTTGTATTCTCCGATTATTACTCACGTGGAATTCCCGCCATAACGGCGAGCGAGAGTAGATACTTTGCATCCACAACAAGCTTAGCCTTCTCAATAATAATCGCGCACGCTGGTGTCTCCAATCTGCTCCTGTCAGGCAAATGATGCTTTACTCTCTCTGGTGTAGTTCATGCAGCCTCCCATGCTCTCCACGGAGTAACTTGTCCCTTCTCGCCTCAGGTACACGTAAGATACTCCGGACATGCAACCATACCAGGGCAGCAGCACCGCAGCGCCGCAGTTCCACTCCACCCCACCTACGATTGCTGTTTCCCATGCTTACGACGTAGCATATCCGCGCCTGCCCCTGATTCGAGGATTCGGCACGTTCTCTTCCCTCGTGCAGGACTCGCCCATTTTCTAGATCCGGAGAGCCTTCTCTTTCAAGCTACGCCTGGCCAAGAGAACAAGGGCTCCTGGCACGACTATCTGCTGCCCCTTTGTGCAGTGGATGCGCCGCGTAAGTGTCGACATGCTATTGCAGCTCGACGATATTGTCTTTTTGATTGCCAGTGGAGTTCTGCTTGGCCTCTGCGTCCATATCGGGCTTCTTGCATGCCAGTTATCCGACCCCCAACCTTCAGATCTACCTCGCCACGTTTTCTGGCGCTTTTGGGGGCGACATGCAGTGACAATAAAAACCGGTCACACCCCCCCCGATGCGAAAAGAAAGAAAGAAAAACGTGGCAACGAACCCATCCAGACAAGTCCCATCCAATTGGTGTCGTCACTCACATTCCTTTGTTGTGCCAATTCCAGCTTAGCTCTATCACTCGTTCCTTTTTCTGCTTCCGTTTTTTTTGGCCCCCAACGTCGCTCCCTTTTCGCAAACCGTTCACGATGGCGACCTCCAAGAGCCTGATGGCCGCCTGCTTGCTGGCCGCAACCAGCAATGCGGCCTCTTGCATACCCAACCTCGCGAACGTCTATCCCGACGCCACTGTGAAGACTGTGGATGTCGTCGTCGTCGGCGGTGGCGGCTCTGGCGCCAACGCGGCTCTGCACCTCAAAGATGCCGGCCTCTCGGTCCTCGTGGTCGAGAAGGAAGACCACCTGGTATGTATACACCCCCTTTTCTGACTCCACGCCAAGTATATGCAATGCTGACAACGGCTTCCACGAAAAGGGCGGCATGGTCGACAGCTGGACCGATCCGTCAACGGACGTCAACTACGACTGTATGTTTGTCACTTTTTTCTTTTCTTTTCCTTTTTTTCCATTTTATCCCTTGCCTCTCTTCTCCAGTGCTGTCATTTTCCTGTCTGTAGCCGTACTAAGGCTAACAAACGCGACCAAAAGATGGTGTTGCGACGTACACCAACTACACCGGCACAGAGGCGTTCTTTGAGCGTATTGGTATCAACATCACCACGCCCACCTTCTTGACCACGGTGGCTTCCTACGTGGACTTCAGCACCGGTGACACCGTCGACTACGATGCTGCCGATTTTGCTACCGAGCTGGTGGCCCTGCAGACTTATTACGATGTGGCCAGCAACTACTCTGATCTGTTCCTGCCGTCCTACGCCAACTGGCCTGCTCCTGAGGACATCCCTGAAGACTTGCTGATGTCTTTCCGCGACTTTGCCATCAAGTACGACCTGAACAGCACCATGCTAGTAAGTATCGTACACACTTTTTTTTTTAGGGGATTAGTCGCATGGGCCTCTTCTGACCTTTGGAACTAGCTCATCTGGGCTGGTATCGGCGCCGGCTTGGCCGACATGCTGGACGCACCTGCGCTGTACCTGATGCAGACATTCGGCCCCCAGACCGCTGCTGTCTTCCTGGGCGATGATGTCCAGTACGTGCCGACGTCTGGCCGCAACCAGGACATCTATGACGCCGTCGCCGATATTCTGGGCAGCAGCTCTCTCCTGCTTAACAACACCGTTGTGCAGTCTGTCCGTCTTGCCGACAACAAGGGTGTCCAGCTGGCGACGAAGAACTCCTACACCGGCAAGCACACCGTGATCAAGGCGAAGCGTCTGGTCATGGCTATTGAGCCCACGTCCACCAACACTGCTCCGCTTAGCCTGGACAGCACCGAGTCCGTCGTCTTCAACAATGGCACGTGGAGCGTCGTCCACGCCGGCATCGTCTCCCACTCCTCCCTGCCAGCCAGCGGGCTCGTCTACAACCTGCCGGCCGCTGCCGCCAACGGCAACGACTATGCCTACCCTGAGCCTCCCTTTGTCGACTACTTTGAGGTAAGCCATGGTGGTTAACATTGACGACACGCTTCGAAGCCGAATAAGCTAACAGCCAATCAACAGTACATCGGCGAGGACCTCTGGCAGGTGATTGTCGTTGGCTGGCTCGGATACTCGGTCGAGGACGCCCAGGCCCTGGCCAACGAGGCTCTGCAGACCATGGCATCTGCCGGCACTCTTCCAGCCACGAACGGCACCGACCTGGAGATCCTGGCTTGGTCCAACCACGGAGCTATGGACATGCGCACGACCGCCGAGAACCTGAAGGCCGGTTACATCCAGGACCTGTATGCTCTCCAGGGCTACCGCTCAACCTACTGGACCGGTGGCGCATTTGCCAACCAGCTCTCGACCTACCTGTGGGCGTACAACGAGGAGTACCTCGTCCCGCTTGTTGTCGACAGCCTGTAAAGCTTTTTTTTCCACCCAGAGTAGCGTCCTGTAAAAATGGTGAAGCGCCTGCAAGTAAGCGGAAGCTCTCTGTCAAAAAGTACCTAATAGCTCAATTGTAATGGTTGCCTTTTTAATTGTGTATGCACCTTCATCGGGCCAAAGATCTGCTTTTATTATGCACCCGTAATGTGTCGTGAACAGCAGTTCTGTCCATACATGCTATCTGACGATGTATAGTTCGATGCGACTCAGAACGGTAATAAATGACTAGTGGTAAGGCCAATTTGGCAAGACAATAATACTTATGCGCAACAGGCATACCTACCCTGATGACCTGCCCTAACCGTTATCAGCTACACATAGCAAACCACCAGCCGGGCTTCAATGCTTTCGCGGGGAGTCTCGGGTCCATCAACGCCGTAGATGTCCTCAACACAAGAATGAGGAGTACACGCGGCCTGTCCAGCAAGAACACAGGAGTCATAGTTTTTGAAAAGAAGGCATTCGTCTGCTTCCTGTTGCTTGATGTAATACCATTTTTGCGTTTCTATATTTCATTTATGGTATGAGTAAGAAGCGGAATTTTTCAGAAGGGTCTGGAAAAGAGCAATCGAAATTACCGTTGTGATGCACTGGAACACGAGCTCCTGATGTGCCCTTATGGAGGAATGCATTTTCATGTACAGTTGATCCATCACAGACGGCAAGTGGCCTGTATGCTACTGGTCCCGCCAACGGTCTCCAGAAATTGAGTTGTTGTACGCGAGAATACTTTGCAAACACATTCTCGCACGCCGCTGCTGACTTGCACATTTGGCGAGAGTTGGAGGCATCCTGGTCGATATGCGCACACGATGCAATAGGACTTACCGATCCCGTGAACTGCAACCCATTGACATAGAATATAGCTCTGGCTTGTACAGGTTGCTTTCCTTCTAGCCGCTGCGGCTCTGGAATGAAAGACCGGGCGACTGAATTCCAGACAAAAACAGCATCGGCTTCTAGCTGCTCTTTGACAACTCTGTGTTTAGGTGAGTGATAGAGTCTACTTAAATCGAGGTCATGCGGAGCTTACTGAGCTGTCTCCTATAAATTTTGGATATTAGCGGTAGTCAACAAAGCCTGATGTGCAAGAGAGCTCACCTGCAAGTACGCTGAATTCCACTGGAGTTGCTTGCCAAGCGAGCCCAACGCCTCACTTTTATGCTTGAAAACTGCGAAACCTCGATGGTCGAGCTGCCTCGACATCGTCATTGCCGGTTTTTGCTCGAGCAGCTCTGGTTTCAGGTCATAAAGAGTGACTTTGTATTTTTGGAGAGGCCATGGCAGCCCCATTCCGCCCATGTACTTTGATGCATCGTCTTTGAGCTGCTCCCGAGGAACGGCAAAATTAATTATGCAGCTAGTCATACTTTCCGGGGGGCTTTATCGACGTTGGGAAAAAAGAATACTAAAAGAAAGAAATGACGAATAAAGGGATGGGGAGGTGCATATTAGCATCCAGTAAAGAAGAGGGAGTCGCAAGCGGCCTAAATAGGTAGGAACGGACGGCCCGCATATAAATGGTTTACTGCGAAACGGAGCTTGGGCGCCCCTGCATTAGCACTGTACACAATAGTTTTCGGGACCTCTTAGGAACATCAGATGCGGCATATAATATATTGAAGTGTCTTGCAGTCTTAATAGCTAAAGGCCTTTCGGAGGTCTATTCATCGTATTCTTGAAATGCCATAGTCACTTGGCCGCCTCCTCTTGGGCGGGAACGGCGTACCCAAAAGTGGAGGCCTGTGGCCTGTGACTTGGTCACCTAACCTGTCATAAATGCATATGAATACGCCGAATACTTGAATGCATGTTACACGTCATTTGCCAAGTCCCACTGCTACGAAGTATGGACTACACGAATAAAAAAGAAAACCCAGTCACGATAGTGAAGTGCCCAGCCACATAATAGCTAGTTTAACAAAAATAATTCGGCGGGCGCAAAAAAATGCGTCGGCCGGGAATCGAACCCGGGGCCTGTCGATGGCAACGACAGATTTTACCACTAAACCACCGACGCTTCTAGTAGGCTTACTAATAACAGACTTGTTCTTGGAGTATTATATTAAAACTAGACCACATGGAAGTTGCTATTATTTCAACGGGTAGCGAGACGGTATCTCCCGACAAGAGGCTTCCCTTCTAGCCATCGTCTTTGAGCAGAACTTTGGGCAGTAAGAAACAAGCATATGCTGATGCTGTTCTTTTGAAAATCCCGACTACTTGTCTTGAATTATATAATAAAGTGATTTAATACAGTGGTTCCAATGCCCCCTGATTGCTGATAGCTACCGGTGGAATCTCGCGAACCAGACTTGCCCACTCTGGAAGAGTGGATGCATCGACCCAATTTCCATGTATCTGCGCTTTGACATGCAAGGGAAGTTGCACAATGGCAATGGGGGTCTCGAACTCCTGCGTATCCAGCACAACCAAGTCGCTACGATTGTCGTCACGCCTCTCCACCATAGCAATAACCCAGCCGTCGCCCTCTGGCGCATTGGCAGAACGGGGAACAAAGATGGGCTCCTGAACAAGGGAGCTGTCACCGGCATAGTACCAGCGTGTTTTCTCCGTCTTATGGCTGTGCATAGCTATGCCATTCAGGCCATGAAAGATGTTCTTGTTGCCGTCTGATTTGTTGGGAATAAAGACGTTGAGAAATACGTACTCGGCCTCCATCGTCATGAAACGCTCGTCAATTCGTGGGAATTCTGACGGCACATCGAGAATCACTGTTGGATCTTTCACTTTGCTACCGCTTGGTTGGCTCAGGTCAATTTCCCAGCGAACAAAGTCAGCCTTTGCATCCGGGGCGGGCATCCTCCCGTCATCAGGAGGGAAGAACGGGAATGCGTTGTCGTGAACACGCGAAGACTCAAAGTAGAGTTTGCCGTCCTTGCCCTCCCATGCACCCCCAGTGTGAACCAGCATGCAGTTCTCCCACGAGTACACCCTGTGCTCGCCCTGTTTCCAGCCCGGAGGAGGAGGAGTAGTCTTTCGTCTGGGCACGACAATGAAAGTCGCTGGAAGATTGTAATCCCAAGCCCAATGTTGCTTCTTAGCTTGTATGCGCATCATGTTGGCTTCGAAGGGCCAGAGAACGAGAATAATCCAGTTGGGCGTGATGACACAGTCGTGAATGAACGCACACCACGGTGACTCGATCCATTGCTCATCGTGCTTCTTTCCGTCTTTGTCGAGAGCATATATGACGATATCCTTGGTTGCAAGGCCCTTGGCTTCGTACCCAAAAACGACTAGCTCACCCGAGTACGGATCGACTTTGGGGTGAGCAGTAAATGTCTTGGCATTTACCTGTCCTTTGAAAGGATCGTAGCACCGGGTTTCGAGTGTATCAGGATCGACAGCGTAGGGGAGCCCGACTTCTTTCAGCGCAAGTAGATGCCCAGCCCAGTAGACGAGGTTCGTGTTTGCGGTGGAGTCAACAGCAGCTCTGACACATGGATGATGTGTAAAAGGGTTCCGGTACAGGCCAAAGAGCGCCTTGTTGGCCCTTCGCTCAAGTTTGTAGCGTTCCGTCTCGATGTATTTCATCTTCATATCGACGCGGCCATTGTGGAAACGAAACGCCGAGATGTTTCCATCGCCATCAATGGGAACATTGTTGGGGTCGGGTGGAACAAACGGATCGCACATGTTTCGATAAAACGTGCCATCGATGGCTGAAGGGATTTCGCCGAGAACCACGAGGTCAGCAACTTCACCTTCGAGTCGGCATGGAGTGCTGGAGCCAGCCAAGTCAAAGGCCAGAGGCCACTTGGACTGGAGCTTGCTATTTTCCGCTTTCTGCATCTTTGGAGTGCGTTTAGAGAAGGGTCTTTGGGGTTCGAGGCTGTTTATGTCTAAATGCTTCTTGGAGATCGCACCAGGAGATAGGATTTGCAGCGCGTTTTATCATGTTCCAGCGTCGGGCAAAACCCGCATTGCCAGTTTCCTTGTGCGTGGACAACATCGTGCGTGTTGGAAAGCAATGTAATCGTTGGAGAGTTTTGCAGAAGGCAGTTCAAATGCCGAAATCTAAAATCCGGGGTAAAACCACTGCGCTGCGGGCTATTCCCACCTCCTCATCGGCATTAGGCAACTTCGACGGGATTGCGGAGTACAGGAGTAGAAGGCCCGGTATTGGGGATAGACCGACTTATGCTGATTGGCTTGCTGCAGGTCTGAAGGGCCTAGAAAAGATAATTGTTTGACACTTGCAGTGCTGAGCTTGGAAAGCCACTTTTTACACTAGTCAGAATTCCATGGTAAGATACAATTTCCCTACATAATACTATTCTCTATCTCGCGAATAGCTTTACGTTTATTGGCCAATTTGCCCCATATATTTAGGTGCCATTGTGACAGCGTCCCCCGCATTTCAAATCTGGCCCCCCACGTTTCCAGGTAACTACAACGATTCCTTATCTTGAACTTCACTTGATGGATCTTGAATTTGCACAGCTCATCAAATAGTAACTTCACCATGGTGGAAAAGACGAAAGCGCACTCCTGTGAAGTTTGTCCGGCCACCTTCATACACAAGAGTCACCTTCAACGACATGAGAGAACTCGTAAGTTTTAACATGAGACGAAGTAAGTGAACAGCGAAATACTGACGTATATTCTTCTAGACACAGCCGAGAGGCAATCGGTTTGCCCATTCTGCCGCAACTCATTCACTCGAACGTATGTCTTCTATACAGGTGGCTTATACTAAGCTCGCACTCACAGAATACATTGCAGTGACTCAGCACGTCGACACATCAGGACATGCGTCATGAGGAAAGGAAGACCGGTGCCAGGTCCTTTGAAGAGAGGGCGGAGGTTTCGAGCTTGCGACTTTTGCTCCATTATGAAATCTGCATGTGATGGTGGGCAACCGTGCTCGGGCTGCATGCGCCAGGATCATTCTTGCACATACACCCGAGCCGAGCCGAAAGCTCCGACACATATCGATCTTCTCATCTCGGGTTCTGTTTCAGCCGGGAGGTGCAGAGATGTGAACAGCAACTGCAATGGATTGCAACTGACTCGGTCTAAAACCATAAAATTTTCTTTCCTCCTCAGATACACCGATCCACGCAACAACACATTGCAAGATTATTTCGATTCTTTTCGCCCTACCGACAACAGCCAGGATGTTGTACCTTTCAACTTGAACACTGCCGATTTCGATCCGTGCAATATCCTTGATACCTGGTATCTGGCCGACTTTGACAACGATGGGACTCTTGATTTGAACGAAAATGAGCCCCTCAGCTCATTTTCGAGTCCTGACTTCTCGTGTACGAGACAACTGGTCCGCCAACATCCATCATATGGGCCGCATTGCGAGAACAGCCAAATGGAATGGCGCTTGGCAGATATCATATCTGCTCTTGGCCCAATCCCGACAGAAAAAAACCCGCTGAGGCAAGCTACTACGATGTCAACATCAACCGAAACATTGTTCAAGGTGGAAAATGTTGATGCGTTCGTCAAGTCCTACTTCGACTATTGGAACCGACATTGCCCTGTGCTACATCGCTCATCGTTCAATCCTGAGACCACGTTTACACCACTTCTGGCGGCCGTGATGCTCATCGGCGCTATTTATTATTCCGAGAGCAGTGCAAAGGCAGCTCGGGCCTGTCTGAATGCTGCGGAGAACTACATATTTGAACACCACGCCTTTCGAAAACTTCTATCTTCATCTTCTTTCAGGATTCCTGGATCTGGTGTGGAGCCACTTCAAGCTGGGTTTCTCATTGCTATACCACAGCATTGGGACCACTATCAAGATTCTCGCCACAGAGTGCGGTCGCATCGCTACGCTGATCTGATATCGGCTGCCCGGAACCAGGGTCTTCCCAAATTAAGGCATGAAGCAAGTTGCCTGCCTCCCATGACTACCGCTGACTGGAAATCATTCATCAAAATTGAAGAGGGCATAAGGTCAGTTCATGGCACAAAGACCTACAATAAATACCTTACACTAACCTCTGTCAGATTGATGACATGGATCTTCCTTGTAGATTCATCTCATACCATTTTTCATCACACTCCTGCGAAGCTAGCCTTGGGCGAGATGACAGGAAGCCTTCCGTGTGATTCGGAACAGTTTGAATCAACAGACTCGGGATTTCAACAGGGTCAACCCTTGCGGCAACTTGCGTACAAGATCCCATCTACGAAGGAGGGGATGTGCATGCTTATGGGGGATGAATGGACTGATAATTCTCCATCCATGTTCGGGCGGCTGAATCATTTAGATCTGTTTGTTCTTATATCAGGTATGCTTGAGTCTCATTACGCCTACTGGACAAGACTGAAATTTTAGAAAGGTCTTCATGAAATTATCTTCAATTCCACCGTGGCGTGTGCCTCTTCTGCCACGAAAACAACATTGTACCGTGCATTGTCACGATGGCGACTGCTTTGGGAGATAAATACTACACAATCACCCTCCCAGCATGCCGATTCTGATGAATTTTACCAACATGCCGACGAATACTGGTGGCTGGCAAAGCTGATGCTTGACGAGAGTATGCCGTCAGGTGTAGAGGGCAAACAAGAGCTGGATCAGGATTGCATGAATGACGTGAACAATTTTATCAAGAAATTCTCTAGTCTGGGTCTAGAGTAGGGCACTTTTAATCTCCGTCGCTCTATATGCAGTGGTATCAGAAATTTACTTTCTATTCAGTCACGTCTTGTGTTGGTCCTCCTCTGAGCCAACGTGACGTCGTAACGTCCTCTACAATATACAGGGCCCTGATCTTATTGTCTGTACTGTAGAACTAAGGCAGCACCGCGAATACAGTACGAATACAGAGCCTTGTCGCTCTTTGAAGGAATGCGAACAAAGCTACTAAAAACATGGTCTCCACCACTTCGGCACATTGTCCGCTTGGCCCTGCTAGGGAAGGACCGACGGCAAGACGATTAGCTAGCGCCCTTTTAGGTTAGCAGGCCCGAAGATGACCTCAATTCGCCAAGATCAGGTCGAGATCTATGAAGAGGCATAAGTACGAATATAAAAAACAATATGAGCCCAAGCCGCCTCCTAGATCTAGCAATGCTCGGCCGTCGCTCTTTCCCGTTCTGGTCGAGCATATGCATGTCTCTTGACTTGCACCTGCAGCCCGTTGCTTTGGAGCCCCAACATTGCGACTGCGACTTTTAGGCGAGCCGAAAATAGATCAAGTTGGCTATGCATAGCTTCTGCTCTGGGTTTGTCTCCTGTCTTATATCCTCGGCTATCTTTCCGATAGTCGCGAGGCGTTCTGCACGCCTTCAACCGGGCCTCGTTGTCGGGGTTTGGAAAAGAGTAAAGTCCGGAAACACTTGACACTAAAAACGCTGTCTAACAGCACTAATACCGGAGTTCATAGTCCGTTCATCACCACAGGCTTTGCCCAAGGCTAGAGCACAAAGAGAAGTTCGCGAAATTCTCAACAAGACTGGAGTCTGTGCTTGTAGAAGATAGACGGAGACTACGAGTATGCCCAGATAACCTGGGCCCCCACGTCGCTCGGGCCTGCTCGTAAGCAACTTGGGTCCACCTTGAGCTCTTGGCTTGCACTGCGCCGGTCGTATTTTTCGTGGGGGAAACATAATTTGTCAACCGTAAACCCTGCAGATACACCTTGGAGACACTTGCCTGTAAGGACGAACCCGTTGATACTACCCGTACTTTTCTAGCAACATAATGCTTGTACAGTCCTGCAATATAAGCGCCCTTGAGCCAGCATGAGAAACAGTACCGAATACTATTGGTGGAGCATCGTGGATATTTTATCAAGATTTTTTTTAACAGTAATGGAGTGAAACCAGACTTATGTCGTAAGCAAGGCGGTGCCATTATCGTGTTGTTGAAAAGTTCCCTCTCGAATTCGTAAGCGGGATACCACTAGATGCGTCTATTCCAGCAGAAGCAGCAGACAGCATCAACAGGGTTTTTTTTTACTGGGAGTTACGTATTGTGTGATGAGAGCGGTAGAACGAAAAACTAAGCACGATGTGTTTACTTGTTCTCCCATGATAGTCGTACACTTCAACAAACCCATCGAGGCAAAATGTACCTTGCATTACCCTACATGTCGCATTCTAAGACTCACACGATCGATTATACGTGTGGCCTGACTCCCGGGTTCTGTTGAGATGAGAATTCCCCCGTTCATTTCGTCCAAAGCCACCTGGTTTGCTTCATCATGTTTACAAAGCACTGAATGTTCGTAGCTCGCGGGCTAGCAGGATTGCAAGGCCAATCGGTGTTTGGTTGGCTACATGACACGATTTAAAGCTGGGACCACATGTTTTACAAGTTGAAATTTCAAGAGCAAATGCCGAATATGGAGGGTAAAAAAAAAACACACAAAAAAATACACAAAAAAACCACGGTAGCACCCAGGTACCATCACGCAAGCCATTTAGACATCGCTGGTAATACTTGGGATGTGCTGCCGAGACGTCCCGAGTTAGCTCGGAGGTCTGCTAATCCGGCCGGCCGTAAAACCTTATACTCCACTGTCAGAAGTTCGAAGGAAAACGCAAAAAGCAAAATCAGCCACGTTCCATCCCCCCTCCCTTCCCCTCCCCCAGAATGGGCCAAATGCCAAAAACAGCACGGGAGCTGAATCAATTGATCGCCGTGGCTGGGCGCCAACGCTGATCGCCAATACTTACTGATCGCCGCACCCTAAATTGCGTCGAAGGCGGGCGGCAGCCCAATGTGCCCCAATAGGCCTCTGCAAAGAGGCTGGCAGGTCCAAACACCGAGACCGATCGATTTCTGTGGCGAATGCCCTGATTGAAGCGCCTTGACATATGTTAGCAAATCCCGGGACCCATCGAACGGGTTACAGTTGCATGAACGGCCGGCGACTAGCCCAATTTTACCGTAGTACCGAAGCTAATTAGGGGACGCCCTTGCTTATTGCCGGCTGTCCGTGGGTTTATGACTAAGCAGGAATGCGAAACAGATCTACGAATAAGGTTGCTGCTGAAGGTCAGATACGAGCATTTGTATTGCTGCTCGCAGAGCTTATTATGGTCACAGCAGCGGGGCCTGTTTGCTGTAACAGGTGTCTACATGCACATCAGCCCTTGTGTGATATGCTAGGTGTAATTGGGTAATTAGATGCAGATCAAAACAAACAAGGAGAGGACCAGTCTTATTTTCTTTTCTTTTTCCGCTGCAGGAGAACTCAAGCCTGACGCGTGTCGGGCTGGGGAGCATGACCTCGCTGCTGCTGAAAGACTTTAGTCTGGCGTTAGCATCTGTCCGGGGGACCCATCTGGTCCGCCATAGCTGCCCTGCTCCGCAGACGGGAAACAACGACAAGAGCTCCGTACATAATATACATAGTACATACTAAAATACTACCAAGCAGCATGGCACCGAAGAATAATTACCGCTTCTGTCCGTCTGGCCGCAGACGTACTGTACTGACAGGGGGTTTTCATTGTCTGATCAGACCATACAAACAGGAAATATTGCTGGAAACCACGCGCTATCGATCCCGTTGATGCCTGGGCACAAAAGTGTAGAAACAGCACCCACTACATATTCGTACTCGTACTCCGTAGTAGACTTACATAGCCGACCGGGGGTTCCGAGAAGTGAAAGACAGGCTGCATTTCTCTACAGGTCGCACACAGCGCCGCAGATGCGCAGATGTATAAATATGCAGTGTCCGTCTCGCCACATGGGGACGCAGAGCTGACCGGATATTGCTGCAGACAAGCCAGCTCTCTTTGACGATCGCAAAGCCCTAACCTACATACCATGTTGGACCCGGTCTCTCCCAGCCGCCTCCTGGCGCTCGCTGCCTGCTCGCTGCCGCTCGTCTCGGCGGCGGCCTGCCCGTTCAGCGGCTTCCACACCAAGCGCGACGCGTCCATGCCTGCGGACCACAAGCCCATCCTCGAGACGAGATACAGCGCCGACGGGGTCGACTTCGGCGTGTGCCCGAGAAAGAGCAACGTCGCCGGCGGCGGCACGCGCAGTAAGGACTGGTGGCCGTGTGCCCTGAGCCTGGCAGTGCTGCGCCAGAACGCCGACCAGTCGAACCCGTTGGGCGGAGATTTCGACTACGCCACCGAGTTTGCCAAGCTGGATGGTAAGCTGACTGCGTTTCGCAAATTCTCTCTGCCGAGCCGAGCCAAGAAGAAAGACTCCATCACACCGCAGATCCCTTCCCCCATTTCGTGCATTGATTGCTGATTACATATGCACACTTCCCCACCTACAGTGGACGAGCTCCGGAAAGATCTCACAGAGCTACAGACCAACTCCCAGGCCTGGTGGCCTGCCGACTATGGAAACTACGGTGGCTTCCTCATTCGCATGGCCTGGCACAGCGCCGGCACCTACCGCCAGGTCGATGGCCGCGGCGGTGGCGGCATGGGTCAGCAGCGGTTTGCCCCGCTGAACAGCTGGCCCGACAATGCCAGTCTGGACAAGGCTCGCCGGCTTCTCTGTACGTGCTGCGCACAAGATGTCGCCCTTCTTGTTCGATATGGATGCTAATCAGCCTTTTTAACGTCCCAGGGCCTATCAAGCAAAAGTACGGCACCACGATTTCGTGGGCTGACCTGATCGAGTTTGCCGGTCATGTGGCCATCGAGAACATGGGTCTTCCTCTGTACGGCTTCGGCTTCGGCCGCGTCGATACCTGGCAGGCGGACGAAGGCATCTATTGGGGCTCGGAGCACGAGATGTACTCGGGCTCAGCTAGCAACAAGGAGCGCTACAACGGAAGCACAGACATCATCGACCGCGCCGACAAGCTCGAGAGCCCACTTGGCTCCACCAACATGGGTCTGATCTATGTGGATCCACAGGGCCCCAGCGGCAAGCCTGACCCTGCCGCCTCCGCTCTGGACATTCGCATGACGTTTGGGCGCATGGGCATGGACGACGAGGAGACCGTCTCCCTGATCGCTGGCGGCCACACCTTTGGCAAGACCCACGGCGCCGTGTCGGGAGACTACATCGGATCCGAGCCGAATGCTGCCGGTATCGAGCTGCAAGGCCTTGGTTGGAAGAACAGCTACCAGTCCGGCGTGGGCGAGTATGCCTACACATCTGGCATCGAGGTCATCTGGAGCAGAACTCCCACAAAGTGGTCCAACGGTAAGCTGGTCAGATGTGGAGCGGAAATCACACCAAAAACATATATATATATATATATATACTGACAGGTGGGACAACGGGCTAGACTTTTTCAACTCCCTCTTCCACAACAACTGGTCTCTCGCCTGGAGCCCTGCTGGCGCGAACCAGTGGGAAGCCGAAAACGCAAATTCTTCTCACCCCGACCCTTTCATCGCCGGCAAGTACCGCAAGCCGACGATGCTGACGACCGATCTGGCTCTCCTCAACGACGTGGCCTACCTCAACATCTCCCAGACGTTCTTGAACGACCCCTCGTACTTTGCTGAGACATTTTCGCGCACCTGGTGTATGTTTGCGTCACTGTCAAAGCTTCTTCCCTTTTCGTAACAGCTGGCACTAATCCACCTTTGCCCTCTTCCCACAGACAAGCTTCTTCATCGTGACATGGGTCCTATTTCGCGCTACCTCGGGCCCTATGTCCCCACGGCGGCCCCGCTCATCTGGCAGGATCCCCTCCCAACGGTGTCCTATGAGACCATTGACGACAGCGACGTCGAGATTCTGAAGGCTGCAATTCTTGCTGCATGTGCTTCGAACATTGCCGGCCTGAACGTCTCCAGCCTCATCACCACTGCCTGGGGTGCGGCGTCGAGCTTCCGCATCACTGACAAGCGTGGCGGTGCCAATGGAGCCCGCATTGCTCTGGAGCCCCAGAACTCGTTCAAGGCAAACAACCCAGAGCGCCTGCAGATTGTCCTAGGAGCTGTGAGTATACCCGTTCTGGTGTTTTGTCCCGACGCCAAAGCTGGCTGTATTTACTAAGACCTTCCTTTCTTTTTTTTTAGCTTCGAGATATCCAAAGCAGCTTCAACTCCAACAGCACAGCAAAGAACGTGTCCCTGGCCGATCTCATCGTTCTCGGAGGCAGCGCCGCAGTCGAGAAGGCCGCCCTTGACGCCGGAGTCAATGTCACGGTCCCGTTCACTCCTGGCCGCGTGGATACCACCCAGGAGCTCACCGACGTCAAGAGCTTTGCTTACCGTAAGTCTTGAAAGGATTTTTTCCCTTTACTTTCTCGCCTTGACAATGTTTGGGAGAAGAACGAAAGCTAACCAATGCCGCTTGCAGTCGAGCCCGTGGCTGACGGCTTCCGCAACTATGGCGTAGGGACCGCTCGTGCGCTGACCGAGGAGCTGCTGGTCGACAAGGCCAACTTCCTCAGCCTCAGCATCCCAGAGATGACAGTTCTCGTCGGCGGCATGCGTGCGCTGAACGCCAACTATGATGGCTCCAGCTACGGCATCCTCACGGACCGGCCGGGCCAGCTGTCTAACGACTTCTTTGTGAACCTGCTGAACATGTCCACCACTTGGGCCGTCGTCAACGGCACCAACGAGGAGATCTTTTCCGGCAGCGACTACTACACTGGAGAAGCCAAGTACCTGGCCACGCGTGCCGACCTGATCTTCGGCTCCCATCCTGAGCTGCGAGCTGTGTCGGAGGTCTATGGTGCCGGCAACGCCCAGGACAAGTTTGTGAATGATTTCATCCAGGCGTGGACCAAAGTCATGGACCTGGACCGCTACGACATCAAGGGACGCAAGCAAAACAACGTTCAGTAGTTTTAAATTTCGTGGGGAATCATCTCATATTTGTAATAGCTTAATAGGCTAATAGCGTTGTTGACTCGCTTTGATACAGAATTGATCAGGTAGCCGGGCGCAGAAAACATGACAAAGTGCCGCTTGAACTGAAACATTGCTAGCAAAGCACACAGGCCATAGTTTTGTCCAATTAGAGATAAGGCCGAGCATTCAAGCTTGAGCAATAAGAAGCGCCGTGGCTTCTTGTGTTTAATAATTCCCGTTGATATCGAATTTGTCGGCCTCCTCCTCCTGCCCTAGGTAGGAGGCATCCTGTGGCATGAGCTGCAGCTGCCGGCCAGGCAGTTCCTGTCAGGCAGTTCCTGTCAGGCAGTCCTTGGCCACGTCGACAAAGTCGTCGACTCTGTCCTCATCATCTTCATGGCTGCCGCCCCATGCGGATGACCCGAGTCCATCATCCGCTTGCTTGTCAGGGCGGGCACCTCGTCTGTCCCAAAACGCATCAGGATCGCGCCCGTGTTACATTCAGCCCGCTCGAAAGAGTTGGTTACGGCCACGTCAGAAGGAGTCGCCACGATTCCCGTGTGGCCAAACAAGAGACGCCCCACCGCCAGCACGACCGGGTAGGTGGTCTTTCCACTCTCTGCAGCCCCGTTGATCCCCACCAGCCCGCCGTAGCTTGCCTTGATGTGCTTCTCGTAATTATCCCGGGCTTCGAAGGCTTCTGGTATAATCTGCTGGAGTAGCAATCTGGCCGTTTCGGCAGGCATGTCCTTTCAAAGCTACACCCGTGAGATAGGTGCAGGTGCTCCAAGCAGGATCGCCGTCAGATATCTGCGGATGAAGCACTCCGATCGTGATACGACCACGCACTTGCTTTTCATGTCCGAGGTGGGTGAGTTTTTTTGTGGCGCTAGATGTCTGCCTAGGTTGTCTACTTCTTCTAGCACATTTGCATGCTGTTTATGACTGCAACCGGTGTACACTGCGCCTGTGCATCACACCGCCTGCTGTGACCTGATGTCAATGTGCAAAGCTTTACACAGCTGCTCTTCGTCGTCATCTTCTGAAACAGAAGATGTAGTGAGGGCTGGAAAGTGACACTGCTCGTAGTTGTCTCTGACGATTCTCTTGGCCGTCTCTGATGACCGAAAGAGTTGGCTGTAGCCAAATTGGCCGCGAATGCGAAAATGTGGCACATTCTGGGTCTCCATGTGTATGAAGGTGCAGGATGCAATCAATGCGACTATGCGTGCCGCCGGACACACGGGCAGGTGCAGCTAGCCCGGTATGTGTCTTGCACTCAGACATTAGGCGTTGAGGTAGCCTGTGGTCGCGTCGCGGGAGGGTTGGGCATGCAAAGAAGCAGCAGTAGCAAGGGTGGTAGACTTTCTTTTATCTGCTCCCATCTTCCCAATGTAATGAATTTTTAAGAAAGGGAGGCGTGCGAGGTAGTGAGAGACTGGAAATATATATACACATGTATACATGCAGCTCGCCACATCTTTCTTGCCCTCGGCTGACTACGTCAGTTGTTTGTTAATGGCATATTGTCAGCTTACTTAGTTGGTCGACCGCTTCGCTGCTCTTCCGGTATGTCTGTTTGTTCCAGATCTTTATACAGCCAGCTGGTACAGGGTCATGATACGTGACTCAGTCCGTCCAGGGCAGGACAATGCGTTACAGAAAGCTGCGGAACAAACCCGCGTACGGATGCTCACTTATTTACTAGCAGTAAGGTATCCGACTTAATTACGTCCCTGCAAATTCCAGGAACGGCGTCCTGGTGATATGTGACGAGCTAGGAATGTGATAAGTAAATGACAGCAACAACAAATGGGGCAAGCAGTCCCCGGCTTCCCCAGAAAAATCAAGGACTACACAGTTCCAAGTCGAAAGTGCTCACATAACAGACTAGGAAAACGAGATAATTTGCTAATTTCTCAGTTTTGTTGGCGCAGAAAACAATTTAATTAGGGAGCCACCACATGATGTTACTTAAGCTCATGACTACGTGAACACCACGACGAAGCCGATGATGCTCTGATAATAAATATATCGTCCAACACACACTTTAGAGTCCGGGTACACTCCCCAAGTCTAGATAAGCAGGGCCTGCGGGAGCCGCCATCCACCACTAGTCCCCCAGCCCGGCCAGCACGCCAGACGCCGGGACAAAGAAGACCGACCCAGTCAGCGCGGTCGAGTAGTCGAGCAAACGGTCGTGAAGCCCGGGCGGATCGCCAGTGAACATGCGCTTCAGCATGGTCTCGAGCACCCACAGCCGGCGCGTGTAGCCGATAAAATAGGTGCCAAACTCGCCCGAACCCGGCGACCCGAAGGGCATGTTGTCGCGCAAGATGTCCAGCTCCTCGCCTCCAGCCTCGACCGTGTTGAGCGTCTTGTGCGATCGCTGGACGGATGCACCCTCTGCGTCGGGCAGCTCCATGTTGTCCAGCTTAGTGCGGCCGATGATGGCCTCCTGCTCCTCCGTCCGGAGAGCCGTCCAGGTCTTCATGTTGTGCACGTATTTTTGGACTACGACATAGCTGCCGCCAGGCGCAGCCGGCGACTTCGTGTCATCTTCGCTCGTGACCAGTACAGCCTCATCTACATCCGTGCCTGTGGGATTTGCCGTCCCGTCAACAAAGCCGAGCAGGTCCCGGTTGTCAAAGTATCTGCCATCTGTCAGGATATCCCTTTTGAGAAGGCAGCAGAGAAGAGTCAGAGAGAGTCAAAGACACTTCATGGCGACGCACCGGAATCCCACCGTCTCATCCTCTACCTTTACTGCGTCGCCCAGGCTGGTCAGTAGCTGCTTCTCCAGCTCAAAGCACAAATCTCGCCTCTCGGCGCGAATGTGAAATAGCACGTCGCCGGGCGTCGAGACCGCGGTGTGCTTGGACCCGTGGACGGCCTGGAAAGGGTGCAGCTCGGCCGGTCGCGGCAGGCCTACGAGACCGTCCCACACATTGCTGCCGATGCCCGCGGTGCAGCTCACGTTGCCGTTGAGGTCGCGGAACGCCACGTTCTTGACCAGGTCGTCCACGCTGGCGAGCGTCGACCGCACTGTCTGCAGCGTCTCCGGCGAGTCGCCTTTCAGGGTCACCACCAAAAAGACGGCCGAGCCGGTCAGCGGTGCGTCGACACGCTGTGACGCCATCTGGGCACGATGGGTGCCAGCTGGCTGTGTGCTCATGGCTGCTACTGCTGATGCTGCCGATGCTGCCAATGTCGCAGATGCTGGGCAACGGTGCTGGAAATGCTGTGTGTGGAAAAGTATGGCGGACCGCCTGCCGAGGAACCAACAAGACACGCCGTTCCGCAAGATGCCTCTAGCTTTCGCGGACATCAGGGTTTAAGAATGGGTTGTACGATGTGAAGGTTTTGGGTATGACCCGTATTAATACTGTTCTGCGGGGCGTCTGCCCACTGTGTTGGCTTTCTTGCTTTTGGGCTTATTCAGACCCTGCGCCTCTACCTAGTCTCCAGTTACTATGCTGCATCTGTGATTGGCTGCTTGGAATCTGGCCTGATACACGAAGTGCATTAAGTACACGTTTGAATAAGCTTGCGTCGGCGAGATTGCCAAGAATGTCGTTCTGGCATGGAATTGTTTTACGTGATCGATTTATTTATTACCCCAGCTGCTACAGTGCTAGGATGGGTCAAAAAGGTTACGATCCACTTCGTCGTATTTTAATTTGGTCGTAGGAAGGAGTGAGATTCAGGAATTGGAGCGAATTTCCATTACATAAAATTAGGAAGGCAGCCATTTGACTTGTTCTGCCCACCAACTATACCATGACGGAATACATGAATGTGTGCCGGCAATTATTGCAACCACACAGATAAGTTGACTAACTAGAATAGGCAGTGTTCAAAAATTGCCCCATTACATATCCAACTGCACGTAGCTAATTGATCTACGACTTGTACAGATCCTTGTGGTCGGCCTTGATCAGGTCGGCACCCTTCTCGCCGATCATATACACCGAGTTCTGGATGCGGCAGTCGGGGATAACCGGGATGACGGAAGCGTCAATGACGCGCAGGTTCTTGACGCCGTGCACGCGTAGACCTGGGTCGACGACACCCTGCTTGACGTTCTTCGACAGACGATTGGTACCGCAGGGGTGGAAGGCAGTCTGGCAGCGATCCAGGACGGCGCGCTTCATGGCGACGTCGTCATCCAGGGGCATATCCCACGGGTACTCATCGAGGACGAGGTCGCGGAATCCCTCACCCTTGGTCAGCACGTCGTAGCTGAAGCGGATACCCTCGCGCATGGCGATAATGTCGAGGTCGTCGGCGAAGAAGTTGAGGTTGATGTCGGCCTGCTTCCGCGGGTCGGTGCTGCGCAGCGTCACCTCGCCAGGGGCGGACACGGGGCGCACCAGGTCAACGACGACGCTGGTGTAGCAGCCCTTTTTCGGGATGGGGTAGTGCCACTGGAAGGCGCTGCCAAACATGCTGACAAAGTCAAGCTCAAAGTGCGGCTGGCCCTCGGGCGAGAAGGGGTCGCGACCGCCGTTGGCCGCCTTGGCCTTGACGTAATCCTTGTCCTTCTCGAGGTAGTCATCGATGCGGGGGAAGCCCACCATCTCCAGCAGACCGGAGCCCAGGGGGCCGGCGCCGCCCTTCTTGTACGACTCAATCGCGGCCGTGTTCTTGGGGCCAGCGCGCAGCAGGTGGTCGTCCATGCCGAAGCCGTCCTTGACGCGAAGGACAAAGGGCACACCTGGGTGGTCCAGCAGGTTCTGGCCGACGTGCGGCGAGTCGACGATCAGCGGGATGCCGTGGCGGGCAAGCTCCTTCTGCGGGCCGATACCGCTCAGCATCAGCAGCTTGGGGCTCTCAAACACGCCCTGCGACACGATGATCTCGCGGTCAGCATAGAGGTTGAGCTCCTTGCCCTCCTTGCCCGCCAGCACGGTCACGCCCATGGCCTTGGTGCCCTCCTCGTCAAAGATGAGCTTCTTGGAGATGGTCTCAGGCAGGATGGTGATATTAGGCTTGTTTTTGACAAACAGGAAGCTGCCCGATCGCTTGCCGTGGTAGATGGTGTCGACGCAGTGCGTCAGGCCAATCATCTCGCCATCATAGATGTTCTCAGTGAAGGCGTGGCCCCGAGACTTCCACGCCTTTGTCAGCGCGTCACGGAAGCCGCCCATGTCGTCGAGCAGCTCAGCGTGTGAGATGGGCAGCGGACCGCCGCCGCCAATCTTGTGCAGCGACTTGTCGTAGAGCCCGAGGTCGTCATGGTAGGTGGCGCTCTTGCGCAGGTACGGCACGAGCGGGTCCCATGTCCACTCCTTGCCACCATACTCGGCCCACCGGTCAAAAGTAGGTTTGCAGCCGGGCACCCAGGTGAAGTAGTTGAGCGAAGAGCTGCCGCCGAGCGCCTTGCCGCGAGTGTTGGGCTTTTCAATCCGCTCATAGTCATCACGCTTGACCATGGTCGTCTTGTATGCCCAGTCGTGATCACTGCCACGGAGGTCCATGGCCTTGGCCGGCGTAGTGATGTCCGCCACCTCCTCCGGGTTGCCAACACCGGCCTCAATGATCAGGATGCGCACATCCTTGTTATCAGACAGCCGGCCGGCAACAACATTGCCAGCCGTGCCGCCTCCAACAATGATAAAGTCAAAACGAGCTCCGTTCGAAACAGTCATTGTGATTGGAGCTGGGGGGGGAAAGAATTTGTAATTGGGTAGTTGAATTCAGTGTTTGCTTGTCTGTCTGGATGATCAGAGGCCATAATTACCTTCGACGATGATGAGACGCGGCCGACATCTTATAGACGAGATAGACGGCACATGTGTCTCAGTTCCTTCCAAGTTTCTTCACGACGACTCTGCCGGAGCCTGCGGGCCAGACGATTGGTCTCCAACAGTGAGCTCGTGAACGGCGACTTACTCATGTCCGAGGCTGGAATCTGCAGCAAGCTTCGGCAAGCTTCAGCAAGCTTCGTAGCCAATGCTCCGAGCGATTGGCCAGATACTCTTTCCAATCCTAGCTGTTGTTTCACACCCATTGCATCAAGCCCGGGATTTGCGGCAGCTATGGGTAGTACTTCCACTTGCGCTATGTGTTTATGGCAGTTATCGATCTCGGTCTTCTGTTGCATAATTAGTACTGTTTCCCACTTGGTCTTTGTTCTGTTCTTGCAGGCCACGGATCGAGAACATGGTCTCCTTCTCAGAACACGACACGAGATTCCTTTTCTCGAAAGCTATTGGACCTATGTGTTCTGCCGACATATTCTACAACGTCATGTCGGGGCGTGTATTGAGCTAGGGGTCCGGTGCTGACGGAAAGCCGAATTACACCCATGTCGACAGCGGAACTTTTCCCTCGTCAATAATGCAAGGGGGGGTACAACTGCCTGATTCAGACAGCATTTATGCCCCTCTAAAGGACGTTATTCCACGTTTAGTCCGAGAACAAATTATTGCAGGTCCGAGCAGCTGGACCGGACCAGTCACAATTTGCCCCATGCCATGCAAGTTCAAAGAAGACCGCCATGACGAAAAGCTGCAGAAAAGTGTGTCAGCGTCCCCCCTCCCCGAACGCCGAATAAAAACATACTAGGCTCTCCCGATTGGAGAGCGCAGCGGTGCGGAGTTACTCTGTGCTGACCGCAGGGTTAGAATTACAGGCCGAGCAGGCTAGTACGCAATTGGAAACACTATCTGGCCAATCACAAGCGCCGGAGGAAGTTGCATCGAACGTCTGGCAACGCCAGACAAGCTCAGACAAAGTTCAGGCAAGCTCAGACAAGGCCCGTGGAGGCTTATTGACCCGGATTCCAGATGACATTCTTCCCATATCTATGACGTGTTGACCCTGACACAAAGGCAATGGTTATAACTATCTACCAGGTCCATCCCCCTCGTGGGCCCCATGAATCATTTTATCTGAAATCAAGCTCCAGCCAGTTGGCCGCACTACATTCCAACAAACCTCTTTGCCAATTTTTCCAAAACCAAGCCATGTCCAGAGGAGACTACACCCTCGCTGAGGGCTGCCCGTACCCCAACAGCACTACCAGTGTCCAGGTCCGCAATGGTGGGGGCGGTGGGCTGGTCCTCCTCCAAGACACCCAGCTCTTGGAGACGCTGGCACACTTCGCCCGTGAGAGAATCCCCGAACGGTAAGTAATAAGTAGGATGCCATAGATGGCACATTTTGTCAACAATTAACCACGATACTAACACAGCTCCTGTTCTATACAGGGTCGTCCACGCCAAGGCAGCTGGGTAGGTGTTTGAAAGTCACACAGGCCTGTGGCCAATATCATACTGATGCATACCCTCTTATATCAACAGTGCCTATGGAGAATTTGAAGTCACCCATGACTGCACAGACATCACCTCGGCTAGCTTTCTCAAGGAGATAGGAAAGAAGACCAAGGTGCTTCTCCGCATCTCCACTGTCGGGCCAGAGCGAGGCTCGGCCGACACGACGCGTGACGTCCATGGATGGGGAATGAAGCTCTACACGGACGAGGGAAATCTGGACTGGGTGTTTAACAACACTGTAAGTACTTCTCGTGCCTCGTGCGTATTCGTGTCTTGTTCTCTCAACTAATTTTTGACAATGTCAAGCCTGTCTTCTTTGTCAGGGACCCAATCAAGTTTCCCTCTCTGAACAGGTCTCATAAGAGACACCCGCGTACCAACGCACCCAACGCAGATATGGTGAGCTCAGCCCCCTATCTACAACAGAGCTGCATAGATATTAACTGTCGAGTAGTTTTGGGAGTGAGTAGCATTGGCTCGCATGAATGTGGTGGATCGAACGCATTGGTAACCTTGAACTCTGTGTGCAGTTTCCACGTAGGCAGCCCCGAAGGCATCCATGAGCTCCTGCATCTGTTCAGTGATCGAGGCACGCCTTCGTCACTCCGCCACATGAATGCCTACAGCGGACACACGTACAAGTTCACCAAAGAGGTATTCTGACTTTTCTAACATGGTGTGTCTTTCACCGCGCCAGCTGCTGACATATTTTCCAGGACGGATCGTTCAAGTACATCAAAGTGCACATCAAGACCACCATTGGGGTCAAGAACTTTGACCGTGAGACAGCCGTCAAAGTTGCTGGCGAGAATCCCGATCACCTCGTGGACGATCTCTTCGGGGCCATTGAGAAGGGAAACTACCCTGTGTGGGACGTCCTCGTGCAAGTGATGGACCCCAAGGAGGCCGAGACGTACAAGGTCAACATCTTTGACATGACAAAAGTGTGGCCACACAAGGACTTTCCTCTGCGGCCCATTGGCCGTCTGACCCTGAACCGCAACGTACGTGTAGCACACCGCCCCTGTTTAGCTAGCGGAGAGGATAGGAGTACTGACAACAGAGTTGAACAGCCCAGAAACTACTTCACCGACATTGAGCAGGCCGCATTCTCGCCGTCTAACATGGTACCCGGATGGGCTCCCTCGGCAGACCCTAGTGAGTGCTTATCCCCAATTTTCTGCAGAGAATGGAAGTGACTGCCACAGTGAAATATTTCACCTCCTGTGGTTTGTCTTCGACGGCCCCAAATCTAACCCACTTAACTCTTAGTGCTCCAAGCTCGCATGTTCTCCTACCCAGACGCTGCTCGGTACCGCCTGGGCGTCAACTACCAGATGTTGCCTACCAACCGTGCGGTGGCCCCCGTATACTCGCCCTTTGAGCGTGACGGTTTCATGAACTTTACCGAAAACTACGGTGCGGACCCCAACTACGTCGGCTCCACGCTGCTGCCGACAAAGTTTGCTACCGTCGCAAAGCGCAGCAGCACTTTGACTGAGCACGAGAAGTGGGCCGGCGAGATCTCGAGCTATACCAGCGAGATCCAACCAGAGGACTTTGAGCAGGCGGCCGGCCTCTGGCAGGTCATTGGCCGTGACCCTGGCCATCAAGACCGGCTGGTGGGCAATGTGGCCGACAACCTGTCAAAGGTGACCAGCGCTGAGCTGCGTTCCAAGGTTTACGGTACGTCCTGATTTTTCGAACAAAACTTGACCTTGTTCCGAACAACGAACTAACTGGTCAGAACTCTTTTCTCGCGTCAGCGCAGATCTGGGAGGCCGCATCCGCACAGCTACGGAAGAGGCGCTGAAATAGAACTGTTACATACATACATTTGCTTTGAAACAGTGAGACTGAGTGAGTGGCATATGTGCCTATTAAATTTTGCATATTTCGTAATGGAGAAATGGAAAGAAATAATCTGAAACCGAATAACATAAATTTCGGGTGAAAACGACAAAAAAACCGTTTTGCCCAAAAAAAACCAGTTAGGAGATGATATTTTGCTTCGCCTGTAAACATTTGTCTCAGTGATGTAAACAGCTTGACGATGAAAATATTGTAGACATACTTAAAACGATCCAACACCGGACTTGCCCCACAATTGTGGGATAGTCCCCACTCACAACACCAAATTTTATGGCCTAGAACATCACGTGGGTCACGATAGCAGATCGCGGAATCTCTTCCGGTTAGTCATCCACAAGGACAGCCCAACCTAGACACTTCCAGTCAAATCTAGCTCGGTACATTTTATATCTCTTTGTCTCGAGCTCACCTTTTACTATTAGCCACATCCCCCAATTACCAATTTTAAACCCGACAGAAAATCCACGCTGGTAATGGATTTGAATACAGAAGCACCGCCACAGGATGCAGAGCCAGCAGAGGCTGGTGAAGGGAGCACTCAGTTTACATTTGTGCTCAACCAGGGGCAGCCCGGCGTGCGAAGCCATGCCATGCGGGAGTACTGGAAACAGAGGCGGAGACTTTCTCAGAACCAGGAGAGACGGTCGTTGACCCACCGAACGCGACCGCTGCTGCCCAGCGCCGGATCCAGCTCGTCCGGGAGCATCCCACATGATCGAGCTGACTTAACACCGCTACCATACGACGAGGCCGAAGGCAGTCAGGCATCTGCGCATCCCACACACCGGAGGCGAGGACGGAATAAACGGCCCCAGCAGGGAGGGTCTGTCTCCAGCTCTGGCTCCGAACACCAGCTCGATGCCGTGGTGCGTCGCCAAGTTGGACCGGCATCGGCAGATGGCATTCCGTCCCAGGTCCTCACCGGCATGAACCACGCGCTGGCAGGCTGCCGGCTCGATCCGTTTAACATGTTTCCCGTGCATCTGACGGCTCAGCACCACCGGCTTCTCCATCACTGTAGGGTGTACCGTGTACCGGGCGCATAACGATCTAGTATGTTTTTTTTTTCTGTGCAGGTCGCTAATAATGCATCAAAGGGCTGAGCAGCTATGCGACCATGATGTTTGAGCAACTCCCTGCCGATGCATTCAATCCGATGCGCGACGTTTGGTTCCCGCTCGACCTCTCGAACGCAGCGTCGTTCAACGCTATCATGGCCCACTCAGCGGCCCATCTAGCGCGTCTGAACGGCATCAAGGTCTCGAATGAGGCTGTCCGCTACAAGGCCGAGGCGCTGCGTATTGTTCGGCTCTGGATGGAGGACCCGGGCCGTGCGCTCAGCGACGAGGTCTTTGCGGCTGTCATCCGTCTTCTCACGTTTGAGGTGCGTATGTCCTCCTGTCATGACCTGCTCTTTTGTGTGTGCGTGTGCATTGTTTCTCACCGTTCTGTGTTGTCGTATTGTAGCGATATTGGGGCACCGAAGCAGAATGGCGCGTGCATCGTGATGGCCTGCAGCACATGATCGAGGCCCGGGGCGGCATTGCATCTCTGCATAGCAATTGGCGGCTAGAGTTGGTCACGTATCTGTGAGCTTTCATATTTTGTCCCTTTTCTATTCACTTTCTTCCTATCTGGAGTTGCCATTACTCCGATAGTGCAGCGTGCTGACAGCAAACTCGCTTGGCACCTCTGCGTTCTCAGCGTCTCTTTGATGTCCAAGCCGTCGTGGTTTGATAGTTCCAACAACCTGATGGAGATTTCCGAGCAGCCCATTTCTCCCAACCCGCAGTCGGTAAACGGCAACGAGCACCTGCGCCGTGTTCGCGGTCTGTGGTTGCTCTCTTTTATACAGGACATGCGCACCTTCCTAGTCGACTCTCACCAGGGTGGCAGCCGAAGCTTGCGCCAGTACGGCGGCGTGCAGAAGGCCACATTCATCTTGCATGCAGACATGAAGCGCAGCGCACTCGATCGTAGGCTCTCCGGCGAATCCGAGCGCTGTACGACGGCTGAATTTCACCGCCTGGCATGCATCTTTTTCATTTGCATCCTCCTGCAGATGCCATGGTGCGAGCCCTCTTTCTCCGTCGATAGCGGCATCAGCAGCATCAGCAGCAGCCTTTCCAGCAGCGTCATTAGCAGCAGCAACAGCGAAGACGGGACCGTGCTACCGAGCCCGACGAAAAATGGCCTGGCGCTCATGGACGCTTTTCTGCAGTCGTTCCACGGGCCAACCGAGTCGGTGGAGGATCTCTACACGCGGCTATTCTACCAATTTGGGGAGTTGCCGGATATTGGGCAGAAGACCAAGTACGCCTGGCAAATGACACATGTGCTAGCGTCGCTCAGCACCGAGGCTCGTCGCGGAGTCGAACGATGCCTGCTACGTATCATGTGCCAAGTTGCCGGTGGAGACGGGCCAGGGGGGGCTGATGACTATGGGCGGCCGCTGGAGGAGCAGTGGACACCGGACGACTTGCTCTCGTCAATACGTGGTCAATGAGGGGGAACATGGTTAATGAGGGGGGGACGGGTGACACGCGGACGAGAGTACATGGACACGAACATGGAGTTAAACATGAAAATGAATTGAATTATGTAAAATAAAGACTCGCGCTCCGCTCTCTAGGTATAATATTGCACCCCCCAAACTATGCTGCGTCCACTCTACACCCCGGCAGTAGAAAGCCAGAGGCCTCGGCCCTGGACTCTTAATTACACCAAGGCCTTGTCCTTCTTGGTTGGAGTGATTGGCTGCGAGGTGTCCTCATTAGACTTCTGGGCATCGATGACATACGGGCCGTCATCAACGTCGTGGATCATGTGCGCGACGTTGATCTTGGGGCCCTTAAACCACTTGTGGGCGTCGATGGCGAACCAGAGGATGGCAAGGACCATAGGGCCGCCCCACACGAGGCAAGTCCAGTTCATGCCGTCGGCATTGAGGTCGGAGCCAGTAACGGAGGGGAAGCAGAGGATGGGAATCATCAGGACGGTAAACATGGTCGACAGGGTGCCGGCGATCCAGCTGTAGCGACCCAGGTTCCAGGGACCTGGGCGGAAGCGGTTGCCGACAAAGAAGGTGCGGATGGTGATGGGGATGGTAAAGGCGACGTAGGCACCAATGGCGCCGATGGAGAAGATGGCGCCGATGGCAGCGTCACCGGCAAAGATGAGCAGGACGAGCAGGCAGCCGATGGCGGTGTTAAACCAGACAGCGTTGACGGGCGTCTTGGTGTAGGGGTTCACTTGTTTCCAGATGCCCGAGAGGGGGAAGCAGCCATCGCGGGCGTAGGCGAAGGTGACACGGCTGGCGGCGATCATGCAGCCCTGGCCCATGCTGAAGGAGGCAATGATGGTGAGGGAGAGGCAGGCCATGGCGGTGCGCTGGTTGAGGCACTGCAGCAGGTAGCCAGCCCAGGGCTGGCCAGTGGACGAGTTGAGGACGCCATCAATGTCGACGACGGTGTAGGCGACAGCCATGTTGAGGGCCCAGCCGGTGATGCCGCCGATGCCCGAGGTCATGACGATGGCGCGGGGCGAGGCGATGTTGGCGTTGGAGCACTCCTCAGACAGATGGAAGGGGCTGTCGTAGCCGCTCATAGTCCAGATGACGGCGATGAAGGACATGAGGATAGAGATGCCCTTGGGGAAGTCGGTGCCCTCGTAAAAGTTGCCCCACACGCTGGGCGAGTCGTTGAAGCGCGGCAGGCCCTGGCTGACGCGGTTGTCGGCCGTCAGGATGACGATGAAGACGACAAAGAGGGCCAGCATGTTGAACGTGCTGCCGGCCGAGTTGAACTGCGCGATCCACCGCGTCGGCATCGACGAGATCATAGCGTGCACGATTAGCAGCGCCACCGTCAGCAGGAAGGTGTGCCAGTTCTGCGGCGTGTATGACGGGTTCGAGATCGAGGCCGCGGCCAGGATCATGCAGGCCAGCGAGTAGTCCACTGAGGGGGCGCCCGTGACCTGGCCGAGCCAGTTGGACCAGCCCGTCACCCAGGCGGCAAAGGGGCCCCATTTCGGTGGCGCGAGCACGGCGGATGCGTAGTAGAGACCGCCCGACGTGGGCATGGCAGAACATAACTCGGCTGGGGATTGTGTCAGCAAAGGGCGAGATAAAGGAGCAGAGTGAGAGTGGAAAAAAAGAGAATGGGAAAACAGAAGACAGAAGACAAAAGAAAAAGAAAAAAGGCTGCGAAAGGCTGCGAAAGGCTGCGAAAGGCTGTATAGAACTCACCCATTCCCATGGCAATGCTCTGGATGAAAATCATAGCAATAATCCAGCCCCAAACCATGCCTGGCGTGCCGGCATAGCCCATGCCGTAGTATAGAGTTGAAGCTACCGAGGGTAGCAGGCCCAGGACGGCAAACGAAACACAGAAAGTCGTCCATAGCGAGAACTCACGCTTGAATTCTGGTCTGAGAGAAGATGTCAGTATTGCCGTATCCAGAGCTGCATTCCTTTTCGCCGAGAGTCAGTGACCGGTTCTCACTTGTAACCAAGCGCAGCTAGAACATCGTCGTCCTCGCCGTGTTCGCCCTGCAGAATAGGAACCTCGTTTGGGCCCAGAACAGACGTCACCGGCTCCTCGCCCACCGTCCGCTCTATTTCCTTGTCATCCATGGTCGATGCTGCTGTTGCTGTTGCTG
>JRUC01000629.1:0-15237 GCA_000806385.1 Leptographium procerum
CAGCTCGCAGCCCTGCTGCACGGCCTAAAATGCTGTCCGGAATCCTCATCTTCAACCAGAAGGGCGAGAACCTCATCTTTCGTGCTTTCCGCAACGACTGCCGCCCGCGCCTAGCCGATGTGTTCCGGATTCAGGTGATTTCAAATCCGCAGGTGCGGTCACCCATTCTGACGCTGGGCAGCACGACCTTCAGCCATGTGAAGCATGAGAACATCTACCTGGTGGCCATCACCAAGAGCAACGCAAATGCGGCGCTCGTGTTTGAGTTTCTGTACCGGCTGATCCAGCTGGGCCGCGGCTACTTTGGCAAATTTGACGAGGAGGCGGTCAAGAACAACTTTGTGCTTGTGTACGAGCTCCTGGATGGTAAGTCGTCCTGTCCTCCTTTCTGGCCTTTCTGTCTTGTCTGCTTCGAGCGTTGTTGTCGTGTGTGGGTGCACGAGGCTTCGGGCCCGCCGGTCTGTCCTACTAACAGCCAATGGCGCGCAGAGATTATCGACTTCGGATACCCGCAGAATACCGAGACGGACACGCTGAAGATGTACATCACGACGGAGGGGGTCAAGTCGGAGCACCGGGCAGAGGACTCGGCCAAGATCACGATGCAGGCGACGGGGGCGCTGTCGTGGCGGAAGGCGGACGTCAAGTATCGCAAGAACGAGGCGTTTGTGGACGTGATCGAGGACGTGAACCTGCTCATGTCGGCGACAGGGTCGGTGCTGCGGGCGGACGTGACAGGGCAGATCATCATGCGGGCGTACCTGTCGGGAACGCCAGAGTGCAAGTTTGGGCTCAACGACCGGCTGCTGCTAGACTCGGACACGATGCAGGGCCTGCCGTCGGGCAACCGGCAGGGCAGCAAGGCGACCAAGGCGGCGGCGGGCAGCGTCACGCTGGAGGACTGCCAGTTCCACCAGTGCGTCAAGCTGGGCAAGTTCGACTCGGACCGCATCATCTCCTTCATCCCACCGGACGGCGAGTTCGAGCTGATGCGCTACCGGTCGACGGAGAACGTCAACCTGCCGTTCAAGGTGCACGCCATCGTCAACGAGGTGGGCAAGACAAAGGTCGAGTACAGCATCGGCGTGCGGGCCAACTTTGGGCCCAAGCTGTTTGCCACCAACGTCGTCGTGCGCATCCCGACGCCGCTCAACACGGCGCGCATCACGGAGCGCTGCACGCAGGGCAAGGCCAAGTACGAGCCGTCGGAGAACAACATTGTGTGGAAGATCAGCCGCTTCACCGGCCAGTCCGAGTTTGTGCTGTCAGCCGAGGCCGAGCTGACCAGCATGACCAACCAGAAGAGCTGGAGCCGCCCGCCTCTCAGCCTGGATTTCAGCTTGCTCATGTTTACGAGCAGCGGCCTACTGGTCCGCTACCTCAAGGTTTTCGAGAAGAGCAACTACAGCAGCGTCAAGTGGGTTCGCTACATGACGCGTGCAGGAAGCTACGAGATACGGTAAGTTTTTGGGGGGTTTTCTCTTCTTTTCTTTTGTCGTTTCCTTCTCATCTTCCCTCTCTACCCGTCTGCCTGTTTCTTTGGCATTGCAGTTGCTAATCTCTACCCTTCTCAGATTTTGAGCAAACGTTGGTTGGGCATTTCAGAGCGTTTTTTTAATAACTCTTTTTCTTTTTCTTTCCCCTTATTTCACTCCTCTTTTCTTCTCCATTTTTTTTGTCTTGGATTGGGCGGACAGTTTCTCTGGAGTCTGATTTGCTTGCTTATACGCTATAGTACATTGCTCACTGCTGTTGACAAAAAAGGGATCCTGCTTGCTTTTTGGTTGTTTGTTTGTCATGTGACTCCCCCCTATTGTGTTGACATTGCGGTCGATCCTTCCATCATGCAAAGCCTGTGCCGTTCTGCCGCCTCTTCTTTATTCTTCCCTTTTCCATTCTCATCGCCGACCGGATCAGCGAGCCGAATCAGCGAGCCGAATCAGTCAGCCAGTTACCATGTGCTCACCCGCCGACCTGAACGTTTTCCTGCTAGCCCCCCTGCTCAATAATAATGCCCAAAAAACAGTCGTGGATCGTTTGCCGTGTAATTAGAACCTCGCTTCTGCTCTCGAGAGCTCGACATCCGGCTTTTTGCTGTCTTCGGCAGACTGAGTCCAACCCCAACTTTGATACCAGCAGGCGTTACGATGCTGCGCAGTAGCCTGCGCATCTGCCCGTGGAGGGCGGCGGCCTTGGCCACCGACGCAGACAGTGGATCCTTGGCCGCTCGGAACAGCGTGGCCAAAGCCATCCGCAATGTCCCTGGAGAAGGCAGTCGTTGTTTTGCTATCCGAATGCGGGACAGCACAGACGACACAGACGACCCCGGAGGACGCTTCTGCATTTGGGCCCTAGGTAGATCCGGCGGGGTGTCGTTTCGGGTGATGACAGCGTCTTCACTGTTGATTAGGGGTAGACTCGCTGCTCGCTCCGACGGCATCGAAGGCCTCGGGCTCCCCTCTCGTTGACGTCGGTGCCTGCAGAATCGGCATAGCTGAGACACACCTCCCGGAAAGGAGCTTTGTCTTGGCCTCGCCGCATAGCGTGTTCGGCAGGAGTGACACACGTGGTGCAAGCTTCCTGTCCCCCCGGACGACGTCCGTTGGGGGCACCTTGAATGCCGCAGCCTCGAAACAGCCCCTGACTGTTGGCGGATGGGCGACTTGGCGTCTGCAAACGGGTTCCTCTGCATTCGCAGCCGGTGCTTCAGCTCGCCGCTCCGGGCGGCAAGCTGAGTGGTGAGTTGAAGCTCCCTGGCCATGTCTAGCTTCGCCATGCGCTCCGCGAGCTGCCGACGCAGGCGGTCGCTGTACGGCCGCGCCCGCTGAGCACACAGCCGCTGGGCACACAGCCGCTGAGATGACTCCCACCAGCGCTTCCTCTGCTGCAGGGTCGTCACATCCGCAGGGGCAGCAGCTACCCGCTTTCTGGCTATCCGGGCTGTCGTGTCCAGAGCCCTGGAGCGCGGCGGCTTGGCCATGGCCTGCGTGGCCACCGGCAGCTTTGGGAGCTGCTGCCGCGGGCTCGGATCTTGTTCTTGCTTTGGGACCGGCGTATCGGTGAGCCCCAGCATCTGTGGTTTTGTCTCTGGGCTGGAAGCGTCCAGCTGCCAGTCCATTGCCTGGGGCTCGTCATCTTCGCGTTTCCGTTTCCGCCAGCCGTGAAACTGGTTCAGTTCTTCTGCCTGTCCATCCGCCATGGCTGTAGCCGATCCTGTTGTCTCACAAGGCTGTGCTGCAGGGTCGAGCAGGATGGAGTGCAGAGGTCCGATGGCTTCTGCAACGCCCGGGCAGCGCAGAAACTCGTGGGCAAAATCTGACTGGAGCACGTCCCGAATTTCATTCACCGACATGGCTGAGACACCGCCGTCTTCAATACTCTCCTGAGTGCTCCTAATCTGGCGGGTCTGCTTTGTCAGTGAGCACCGGCAGGCAAAGAGCTCCTGCACCACCTGGCGTGCAATATCTTCAAATGAGCCCCCATGGTTCCCTGTCACTGCCTCCGTCGCTGTTGCCTTTGCTGCCGTTTGGACAGTGTGGCCCTCACGGGTAGCGTGAAGAAAGCCGGCATATGTCTTATATGCGGCGATGAGGTTCGGGACCGTCTTTACTGTATCGTTTGACCATTTCCGGATTTGCAGTTTCCGGAAGAGCGACCGCTGGCGGTCTATCGGATCTGATGCGATCTCCGGTTCGGTCATATCTCATTGACCTAGTTTGTGGCGTACCGTTCTTCTCTCAGGTGCTGTCCTGGCTCACAGTTCTGCATTACAGTCTTGGACCTAGCATGTGTATCATCTGACAAGCAATATCCAAGATGTACAATCTCAAAAGCCAAAAATATCTTCTAAACAAGCAAGTTCTCGCTCCTGTCCTCTTTGTAATGTCTGCAAATGGCCTCAAGCTATTCTTTCGCTTTGTTCAATTGGCATCGACGAATGAGATACTCCTAGGTCACCTTTGTTCCCCTCCCACTGTTACTTTTCGCACAGTCAACGTTCGCGAGAATGGCCAGTACGAGTAGGTAAACAGAGGCCTCGGCATACTATGCGAACCTTTCTGTGTCAGATGGCAGGTTGACTAAGGCTCAAAACCTGTTTGTGGTGTTGCGAGATCCCGTTCGTGAGGGTTCGCTCCAACAAGCTGTCAAAAACGTGTGTTGCAGCCAAGGCTCCCAACGGCTACCTAGACAAGGCTGCCTACCAGCCGCCATAGCCAATGCAGACTACATATGTCACCTTCGCCGGTACAACTATCATTCACATTTTGACCGCAAAATGCATCACCGTGAGATGCGCAAGAGTCCGAAAATGGCAAAGCAAGAAGTTTAGAAAGAGGATAACTCAGATGGTATCAGGCTATCAATACTACAAAAATCATAAACAAAAAACAGGGTGCCACGTTTTGTTTCTGGGCTCTCGCCCAAAATGGTATATATGATGGAAATAACATGCGCCTCACGTCTCCGCCCAACTCCTCCCACGCAGACGCATGCACGCAAATGACGAAAACATAGGAAACATGGAGAAATTAGCTATCGATAGATTTAGACAGGTGAGACCTCCTTGGTCTCCTTAACGCTGCCAGGGTTGCTGGTGCCGGACGCAAACTCGCCGTGGATGGGCTCCGGCGGCGTGCGGGCCAGCTCGACGTAGTCGTACGCGAACTCGCCGAGCTGGGCATCATCCAGACCAAGCTCCTCCTCCTCAGCTGACACCCGCAGACTGAGGCCAGGGACCAGGTTCATCAGGAACAGGATGACACAGGTCAGGACAAAGGAGTAGGAGAAACCGGCACAGCAGTCAGCAAGCTGGTAGCCGAGCTGGACCCAGTGGTGGTTGAGCCAGCCACCGTCAATCACGGTGGCGCCGTCGAGGTGAGCAATGTAGTCACTGTACTTTGTTAGTTTTACGGCCCTTCAGACGTGGGAATCGCGGACAAATCAGGGTAAAGGGTGGAAAACATACGCAGCGAAGAAGGCAGTCAGGATGTTGCCAGCAATACCGCCGACGGCATGCTCAGCGAAGATATCGAGGCCATCATCGATACCCAGGACGAACTTGAGCTTGGTGGCAAAATTGCACACGATGGCGCCGATGATGCCATAGATGACGGCGGCCCAGGCGGGGACAAAGCCGGAGGCGGGGGTAATAGCGACGAGGCCGGCTATGGCGCCAGAGCAGAAACCGACAGTCGACCACTTCTTCTCCAGGCGGTAATCGAGCAGGCACCAGGTGATACCGGCAACCGAGGCAGCCAGGTTGGTGACCAGGCAGGCCATAACAGCGCGCATGTTGGCGGCGAGGGCAGAGCCACCGTTGAAGCCGAACCAGCCGACCCAGAGGAAGACGGTTCCGAGGACGACGTGGGTGACATTGTGGGGACGGTACGGCAGACCGTGGGCCTTGTCGTAGCCGGTGCGCTTGCCGAGCATCAGGGAGTAGGCCAGGGCAGCAGCGCCGGATGAGATGTGCACGGGCGTGCCACCGGCAAAGTCGAGGCCGCCCAGCTTGTAGGACCAGCCTCTGGGGTTCCAGGTCCAGTAGGCGATGGGGTCGTAGACGATAGTGGACCAGACGAAGATGAAGACGATGCAGGGGAGCATGCGGCCACGGTCAGCAGCAGCGCCGATGGCGAGGGCGGGGCTGGAGAGCTGTGTTAGCTTTGCTTGCTGAGCACACGGGGAAGCCGGCGGAAAACGTACGTGATGGCAGCAAACATGCCCTGGTAAAGGCAGAAGAGCAGATCCGGGACCTTGGAGCCGCCGACGCTGGGCTGTGCGAGGGTCTTCATGAGACCAAAGTTGGTCAAGTCACCGATGTAGGCGTCGCCGGTGTGGGAGAAGGTCAAGGAATAACCCCAGAAGAACCATTGAAAACTGACGACGGCTATGCTCATCATGGACAGCCAGATGAGTGCCAGCGCAGACTTGCGACGGGCGAGGCCGGAGTAGAAGAAGCCAACACCCGGAATCATCAGCAGCACGAGGGCTGCAGAAGTCATAATCCAGGCAAAGTCACCGCTCTAATTGTGTGAGACATTCGCGGTCAGCAACGACCAGAGACCAGAGGCGCATGCAGCAACCGGCGCAAATTCTGGGGGAGGCGTCAGTAACATACGGAATAGTAGACGTTCAGGTCGTCGGTCAGCGAGTCGCCGCCATTGCTGGCATGGCCACTCGTGCCGTTATACACCTCAAGAGGCCCGGACGACATGGCTGCAGATTGTCGTTGCTCGTGAGCTATCGAGAAAAGTAGTGTGTATTGTTGTGAAAAATAATTGTGCCCGTTTGCCGACTGGAAAGAATGAAAGTCGAGTGCAAACCGAGTGAATAAAAGGAAGGGAGCTGGGGCTGGGCGAGGGGATCGGCAGAGATCAACGAAAAGCCTGCTGAAACCAAGAGAAGAAGAAAGCAGAGAACAGGGAGGGGTGGCTAATTTAAGATATATATACGAACGTGCTGAGTACGAACGAAATCGGATCCGGGTTAAGACCCCAGAATGGCTTGTCTAACGTGCCTGGTGGAGCAGGAGAACAAGGGTCTAGGTGGAAGGGAAGAAGAAGAAGAAAAAATTAATTAAAAAAAATTAGGGAAATAAAACATACTCGTATAGTACTGCTCCTGTAGAGTCATTAAAGTCGAGGGATGTCTCGTCACCATGCAACGTCCGCATCACCAGCCTGGAGGGCATGTAAGGACTAGTGGACTTGGCTTCGCTGCCAAGACGCCAGCAGCCACCGCGAAGTGGGACCCGAAAGATAAGAGACGTCCAGCGAATGGGACAGCGCGAATCCAATGTGGGAACCTATCTTTGAGTTGTTGTTAGCCATTTCGCATTGTCTCTCTTGTCACTTGGTTGCAATGCTGGGCCTTGACAGTCTCGAATGAGTAAAATGTTATTGACGTGCGCGCTCTTGCCGGCGGAACCGTCGCATCACAACTGGCTAGGGCGAAACAAAGAAAAAACGGCTTGCCGCGTACCCGTATGAGTAAAGGAGAAGGAGAGAGTAAATTGGAAAAAAAAAGGAGTATGTCGCATCGAACGACATACGATACTCGTACGCACCGGATCGCAAGGCAAGCTTTGCTGCTGTCGAGTTGTCGAAGGGCGGAATGAAAAACGCCTCTTTCTAGTGGAGGTGTTGATCGGTCCAGAAAAGGACTATTATGGCGATCTCCATTGGCTTGTTCCCCTCACCTGAACCGAAAGTGTGCGCAGTTATCCCGTATGTCCTTCCCCAACTCCCACGCCCACCTCCTACATACGAGTAGTGCGTAGTGCTATATACCCCTTGTCTCTTGCGACTTCTCTGCGACGGAACGTCAAAATTTGCAACGGAACGCAATGTTACTCTAGGACAGGGTCGGAAAGGCGCGCCAGCCAATGAAAGCAGCTGCCTTGTCCTGCTTTTTTTCTCTGTACTCCCTACGTATTCATATGCGGAACACACAAGCCTTGGCACGGAAAGAGCGAGGGGGAGGAATGGGTTGCGACTTCTGTGCAAGGCCATGGGCTCGCTGATATCGTGGGGGCACAGGGGTTGCGCCTGCCTGCTGGCTAATTCGGGTTATGTACCGGCAAATTGTGAGAGCACCTGTAGAAGGTGAGTGAGCACGATGGGATGCGATCGAGAACGAGCGCGTCGAGTGCTCGAACTCGATCACAGTATCCTGCCAATAAGACACCGCTCTCACCGAAGACAACACAGCCGATCTCGCCGGGAAATAATGGCCTGTTGAAGAACGACATCCAAGGCCTTGCCACAACAGTACGAGCAAGTTGAGACTCCGTAAAACATTTACGATAATTCATCTCCATTCCTTATCGTGCCACACATAGACTTGTTAGTGCTCTGTATCCACACACCTAATTTCTATGCGGAGGGTACCTCTTGCCGCTTTTGTATGCAAGCAACGTACGGAGTACTTTGCAAGATAATGCTAGCTCTCAAACGCTAACGCTCATTGGATATCATTTCTCTTATCTCTCGGCAAAGTGGGCTCTAAAATAGTTCGCGCTGCAAAGCACACCTGCAACTCGCCAGTTACTATTGATTCTTGGTCTTGTCGCCCAGCTCAGCGCTGAAAGATATCTCACAAACACAGCTGGAGTGTGTGTGTGGCACCCCACTCTCATATGTATGTATACTATGTAAGATACATACTACCATGTACTATGCATGTACATATGCAGAATGGCTGTCCAACAGCTCTCACACTTTCTCAAACACGAAAGATGAGACCTGCAACAGGGAGCTCAGCCGTGAAAGGGAACGCGGAGAAAGAAAGAAAGAATAGAATAATATTCTGACAGCACGCGCCGCAGGGCTCCGTGCGTTGCTGTTTTGGTTGTGAGAGCATGGAATGACAGAATTTTCCTTATCTACGAGCATTTTGTGCCGTCATTTATTTGCCTCATCAGGCTTGCCTCGTTTAGGCAAAACTCCTTCTAGAAGCCTTCTCTGCAGGAAAGCCCATAGCTGAAAAAACGGGGCATTTCTGCTTTAAGCTACCCTCACAGGACCAAAATCTCCTCTTTTCATGCATATGTCAACGCGCCACTAACCAGTAAAAGAGCGACAGCTATTAGCCGACAACCGTTACGAGTCTTTTTGTCGCATGCGACGAGTATCCTACTCCGGACTTGTACGAGTACAGATGAGATACAGATGCCTGCAGTATCTGTGCAATAATCCCGTATCTTGGAAGGTGGGAGGGCCGCTAGTTCAGCCGTTCAGACTCGCTAACAAGGTTTGCATCCTGCTAGGCCACAAAGACGGCCCTGATGATCTCTCGATTCCACCCCCCCCCAGGCTTTTGTCTGGCACTGTCTCTTTCAGCATCGCGACCTAGCGTACTTTACGACATGTCTTCGGGATCACCGTTGATGCCACCTCTCCACCCCCGCTTCCGCTGCTGGTCGTGTCATTTTGTCCTTGAAGCCAACGACTCTTTTGGTACTATCCGCTCCACTGTTCTTCCCCGTTCAGGAGGCAGGACACCCCCTTCCCTACGACGTACACACTTGCACACGTACTCCAGATTGCCCAGGGGCATAAACAACCACTCATGGTCGCCGCTTGGGTCAGCGATGCGCCGGCCCCCCCACCCTAATGTAAATGGTTATGCGCGCCCAATGAGTTATCTTAGTACTTCGTAGTGTAATCAAGCTAAGGAGTACGCTCCTTTCCAGCGGATGCTTCCGACTCCGGCTGACTCTTGACACGTCTTGTCTGCAAAGTAGGCCAGGCCGTTGTCGGTACCTGAAAGGCTTTTCCGCCCCCGTGCCTCTATTCGTCATTTCAAAATCTGCGGAGCCAGCTCCGGCTACTTTTCATCCACACATCCCTCGCTACCCCCGACTTTGTGAGTGGTCAGACTTTGTCACAACTACCAATATCCTATCAGGGCGGGCGGTTCGCTCCGTCTTTGCGTCCTCCACAGAGCCGTAGTTATGTCTCAAGTCTCGTTTACTGTGAGCCTCATCAGCCAACCAGAGCTGAACATTAAGATGTTGAGATAAGATTTCCTCCTCGACAAACATAAAATCACGCAGAAAATATTACTCTCCCCTCCCTCCGGTTTGGGCTGGCAGGCTGTGTTAGTCTCTCTCTACCCCAATAGGCCGGACTTTCCGATATATGAAATGTCTTGCTGCGCAGCTGAGATATTTTCTTTGTGCCCAGCCAACGTGGCGCAATTTCAAGGCCTTCTCTAATCTACCGAGTGCTCGTATTCGGGCGGCATCACGGCTGACGTCGCAATCTAATTGAAGCATATTTCTAATCGACTATAAGTGCGGGATATTTGCCGCAATAGCAGGTTTCATAGCTGAATTTATCTCTTTATTGCTACAAACTCTATAATAAAGGCAGACTCGTGAGCATTACAAGGCTGACTGATAAGCACTTGCGAAAACGCCTATTGCGGGGTTTTATTGCAAGTCTGATTCTTCTGCACTGTTACAGCTCTCGCAAGCACCTCCCATCTAGTATCGGTGAGAGACTTTTTATATTACTGCTGCAGACAGCCTGACAGTAAGATATCGCAAGTGCAGCTTTGGTGTACTGGCATCATGCTTCTCCCATGAAGCAATATCTCTAAATATCACTCCCAGTCAATTTTTTGCGCTTTATTCTGGTTGCTATTGTGACAATAGGGGTATGAAGTGTCTATCTCCTTAAGTAAGTCTATTCTAAAACCTCAAACTCACGATTTGAGAAGAAGCTGAGTACTTGTACTATTGCTCGAGTACGTTCGGCAATAAGTAGCGTACTGCATCACGTGAACGGAATTTGGCCACTAGGATACGAACCAAAGCTTAATGGAAGCTCAGGCCAATGACGCTGTGCCACCAGCGGAAATAGGCGCCCCGCCTTCACTAAAATGCGTGTCACATCACATGGGCGTTGTCTCTGATCTCTGCAAGCCTTGTTTTTGTGTGTTCCGTGATCCTCTCTCAAATCTGTACACGCGCGCGCCCGACGACCGAGGCCTGCCAGGCGGTGTCCCGACGCGATGGAGCCAAACTCGGAGGGACTGCGCCTGACAGAGGCGAATCTGAAGAAGCTGCAGCCATCACTCATTCGACCGATGTCGCCCATGTCCATATCCTCCGGCGACGATGACATGGTGGCGGAGCTGGCGGCCGACGAACGCATCGCGCGACTGAAATCCTGGGTGTACAATGCGATGCAGACGCTGGTGGGCCTCGGAAGTGAAGGGCGGGGCGTTGTGGAGGCAGACGAGCTGTATGTGGCTGGCCCAGGTGACGTGCGATTGCGAGAACGAGCCGCGGAGGCTGAAGGGCAAGGGACATGTGAGAAACAAGCCGGCAACAGAGCTGGCGCATCGGACAAGGCACCTGGAAGGCAAACACATGTGCGTACAGCAGGAAAACAGCCTGAAATCGATACAGGCGCAGATGTAAGAGCAGACGCGGTGCCACCAGACGTCAGTGACCCGAATTACTGGGAGACAAAGCTGCGATACCTCGAAGAGAAATGCCAGCCGTTGTGCCAAGAGAGACGGAAGCGCCGTCGACTTGCACCGGCAGCAGAAGACAAGGCGTGCGCGAGACCGCCAAATGATCTACGAGGGAGGAAGACGACAGTATCCGCTGCAGAGCTGAGGCCGTCGCTAGGAATTGTGGACGCTGCACAGGCGGAGCGCTCTCGTATCGAGCAGAACAAACTTCTCTGGCTGAACAAAGCGGAAGCCGTCGAAGCTTGGATTGGCAACCTTCCAAGTAAGTTACAAAACGGTAGAACTGCCTCTCCCACAGTATGTCGACTTCTTTGCCTGCTAACTAATTGCCCGCCATTCTAGCCATCGAGCCACCAAAACTGCCGATTCCCATTCCCGGCTGTCAGCCTTGCCTGTTTGAAGACAACTCAATCCTGATAGGGGATGAGTGCAACAACAATAACAACAACACCAAGAACTGCCCTCCATCGTCCGACTCATCTATCATCGAGATCACGTCGACCCAGTTCTCACACGCAGTAGGGGGCCGCCAGCGCGCGCCGGGCGCAACAGCGGCAGACGTGCCCCAGACGACTTCAGCGCCGGCCGTTTCTGGAAGTGCAACGCAGAACACTATTGCAGAAGATTCCGGGCTTGAGGGGACTACGACAGCATCCCCACAGAGCTCCGAACAGCGTGGGCGGAAGAGGCGAAGAGACCAGTGTAGCAGAGCGTCGACATTGCCCATGGACTCAGAACCACTGGAGGCATCAGAAATTACGGCAGCTCCCATCGCGGATGCTGTTACCATGGTGCGTACGACTAAAGAAGAGGGGGGATATCCGGCAGTGGCGCACCTCACATCACCTCCCGAGTCGCAGGTAAGATAGTACCAAATGCATTACGGAGTAGACAGCGAAGGGCGCTCCAAATTGGCCAGGGGATTTGAGACGAAGATGCCGGGTCCATGAACAAATTTGGGGGTGGAGATTTTGCACCGGGTGCAACGGTTGCCCTGCAAGGTGTGAAGTCATACGAGCTTTGCAAAATGAAACGGCACTGCTTAGATAGCATCGAATAGAAAATGTAATCACAATTGCTACAATTGCTACAATTGCTACAATTGCTACAATTGCTACAATTGCTACGAGCGCACATTATCTGGTGCTGTCTTTGCGGCACGGTGGATGCAGGGAAACTGAGGCAAAGCTTGTTTGCAGGCTGTTTTTGCCACCAGCCGCCTCGTGCAGATCACAAGAATTGCACTTGCCACCTACTATAGGGTTGGGTGCCGAATGCTTTTTTGGGGGGGGGTGAAACCAAAGCCTGCAAGAACTCACAGGAAGGCCTGCCACAGTGGTCACAGTGGTCACAGCGGTCACAGCGGTCACAGCGGTGGTCTGGTTCCCGTGCCACGTAATGTTCCCTGATCATCCGAGGCGCAAGGCCGAGGCGCCGAGTAATAATCGGGCGAGACCCCCCGCATCTTACCCCAGACCGAAAGAGCGATCAACACACCACGCCATTGTAATGTAGGAGCAAGAAGAGGGGGAAGGAGCAGTAGACTGTAGACGATCTGCGAAAGAAGGAAAGCACGATTTGACAAGCAATTATTTGGTTCCCTCTCTAAAAGACGACTTGAAAGCCGGAAATAGTAAATAAGAGGGCACAAAATCTTTGCAACAATCAAAGCAGAGAAGAGATGGCGACAGCCACAGAGACGCTGCCGGCGATCATTGTCGGTGCAGGGCTCTCCGGCCTTGTGGCCGCGTACGAGCTCACGCTCCGAGGCGTGCCAGTGGTGATTGTGGAGCAGGAGACGCGCGCCAACATGGGCGGCCAGGCCTTCTTCTCGCTCGGCGGGCTCTTCTGCGTGGACTCGGCAGACCAGCGGCGGCAGGGCATCAAGGACTCGCGGGCGCTGGCACTGCGCGACTGGCTGGGCACGGCCCAGTTTGACCGGCTGGAGAGCGAGGACCGGTGGCCGCGGCAGTGGGCCGAGGCGTTTGTGGACTTTGCCGCTGACGGGATGGAGGCGTACGTCAAGGGGCTGGGATTGCGGTTCCTGTCGGTGGGCTGGGCGGAGCGTGGCGACGGCACGGCGGAGGGTCACGGAAACTCGGTACCGCGGTTCCACCTGACCTGGGGTACGGGGCCGGAGATGGTGCGCATTTTCGAGGAGCCGGTGGTGGCGGCAGAGAAGCGCGGGCTAGTGACGTTCCGACACCGCCACATGGTCGACCGGCTGGTGCTGGACGAGGCCACAGGCCGGGCGGTGGGCGTGACCGGGCGCGTGCTGGAGCCGGACGAGGCGGTGCCGCGCGGGCAGCCGACGTCGCGCAAGGTGGTCGACACGTTTGAGCTGCGCGGCGCGGCAGTGCTGGCATCGTCGGGCGGCATCGGCGGCAACGTGGAGGCGGTGCGCAAAGCGTGGCCGGTCGACCGGCTGGGCCCGCGCGTGCCGGAGCACTTCGTGGTGGGCGTGCCGGCGCACGTCGACGGGCGTATGATGGGCATCGCCGAGGAGGCCGGCGCCCACATGGTCAACGGCGACCGCATGTGGCACTACACTGAGGGCCTGCAGAACTGGGATCCTGTGTGGCCCAGCCACGGCATCCGCGTGCTGCCGGGCCCGTCGTCGCTGTGGCTGGACGCCACCGGCAAGCGGCTGCCGCCGTTTCTGTTCCCCGGATCCGACACCCTGGCCACACTCCGGCACATCTGCGCCACCGGCTACGACTACAGCTGGTTCGTCCTGGACCGCGCCATCGTCGCGCGCGAGTTTGCGCTGTCTGGCTCCGAGCAGAACCCCGACATCACCAACAAGAGCTACTGGCAGGCCTTTCTGCAGCGCGTCCTCAGCCGCAAGGGCACCGTGCCCGTGCAGAAGTTCTGCGAGCACGGCGCCGACTTTGTCGTGCGCGACACGCTCGACGAGCTGGTCGACGGCATGAACGAGCTGGCCCGCAGCGTCGGCGGCCCACAGCTCGACCCGGCTGCCATCCACAGCGTTGTCGAGGCCCGCGACGCCCAGATTGACAACCCCTACAGCAAGGACGCCCAGGCCATGCTGGTCCGCAACGCTCGCCTGTACTGGTACGACAAGCTGACCCGCGTCGCAGCCCCGCACCGCCTGCAGGACCCGCGCTATGGCCCCATGATTGCCGTGCGCATGAATCTGCTTACCCGCAAGACGCTCGGCGGCATCGAGACCGACCTCCAGTCCCGCGTCCAGCGTGCCGATGGCTCCGTCTTCCCGGGCCTCTACGCCGCCGGCGAGGTGGCTGGCTTTGGCGGTGGCGGCGTCCACGGCTATGCTGCCCTCGAGGGCACCTTTCTGGGCGGCTGCATCTTCTCTGGGCGTGCGGCTGGGCGCGCTATGGCTGACGAGATCTTGGCAAGGAAGTGATGCGGGAGAAGCAAAAAAAGGAGGGAAGGATTGCAGATCTCTAAATCTTCTTTAGGGAGAGGGGAGGGGGACTGCCTGTTTTGGGGTGATTTTCTGAGTCCCTGCCTGTTACTCCGTACGCCCATTATGAGAATGAATGAAAAAGAAACCCGTTGGCTGGCATCATGATACTCTATTCATCTTACGACCATCACCACAGCCACAACGATCAGCAGCCCCAACCGGCCTCGATCGCCTTGACCGCAGCAAGAACACCGGGCCCGATTTGGCTGCTGAGCACAGTCTTCTCGTGCCCGTCGAGCGGCCGCAGGACGTAGTCGGAGACAGATGACCTGTCGCGCGAGTCCGGCCGCCCAATGCCGACGGACAGCTTCGCCCACAGCGCATCCGGGTGCGCGGACCGGCGCAGGCTGGCATTGATGCTCTTGAGGCCGTTGTGGCCTCGGTGGCTGCGGTCCCACGGACGGATCTTGAGCACGCCCAGCTCTTCCTCGAGGTCGTCATGCAAGACGATCAGCCCGATTCTGCTGCTGCTGCTGCTGCTGCTGCTACTGCTACTGCCACGCAGCACTTCCTCCCAGGCCCGGGCGACCCAAGGACCCGACACGTTCATCAGTGTCGGGCTCTGCGCCAGCGTGTAGCGGCTGCCCGCCGACACCTGGGCGGCCTGTCGTCCGATTCGGCGCGACGCAAAGGGCGGCAGCTGCAGCTCGCGCCGGAGAGCCTCTAGTGCTAGGTGGCCGGCCGAGTGAAGCGTGTTCCGGTATGGCGCCGGGTTGCCTAGGCTCACAACGAGGACACGTTCGATGCCAGCCATATACGAGTGAAACCCCGGGAGAGGTCGGGTCGGGGGGGGAGAAGGG
>JRUC01000630.1:0-15237 GCA_000806385.1 Leptographium procerum
ACCCCTGCCACCGCCACCACCGCCACCACCACCACCATCAGCATCAGCATCAGCATCAGCATCGGCATCGGCATCGGCATCGGTATCGGGACCGTCATCAGGCCCTGCAGGTCTGCCGACGCAGCCGTCGGGCCTGAATCGACGTATGGGCAGCCGGGACTCGTTTGGATACGGAGGAGGCGGACCGAATGGGCCAGGTGGACCGGGTGGACCAGGTGGACCAGGAGGGGGACCTAATGGGCCGGGAGGAGGAGGAGGAGGAGGATACGGATCCATGCGCGGTGACCCCAACCGGGAGCCGATGGGCCCTGGGCGCGACTTTAGGCGCGACCGCGACGACCGCGGACGCAAGCGCCGCAGCGCCGACGGCGGAGGACTGGGACCGCTCGTGAGCGACCGCGACAAGAAGATGCGCCGCTGAGGCGAAAAACACAACCGAACCGAACAGGCGTATCTCAAACCCAGCATCTGGTCACGTGCAGTGCTTTCTTCTATTTTTTTGGAGGAAGGGGGGGAGGGCAACTTCGGCCAAGTATTTCTTCATGTTCATTTTCTCTTCTTTTTTCATCATTTTCTTCGTCAATTCTTCCATCTAGTCTTTAACTTTTCTTTTCTTTTCTTTTACCTATCTCTTTCTCTCTCACTTCTCTGCATTTGCCAGTTTGTACAACAGAAACTTAAAACCCTAAGGAGTCTAAAGGATAAGATAAGATTCAATACGATATGGAAGGCCTTTCTTGTTTGAGAATCTGTGTCTGTCTTGTTTTGGAAAAAAGGTTCTCTCGCCTTGTGCTCTGATGACAAACACGTTCTATATGCTGGAAAAAAAAACTGATAGAAGGCCTCCGCGGTAGAATATCTCCAAGCTTATCATCAGTCTCAAACTCCCGTAACCTGGTGCTTGCTCAGTACAATACAATACGCCCCTTCCAAATGGCAGGTATATCAGTCTCCCAAAAATGCTGGCCCATGTCGACCATAGTAGACGCCGCTGCAAACGCCCTCTTTCCGACTGCCAGACCGCCGCTCTATTCCCAGAAACAAAACATGCAGTCACGACACAAAAAATATGTCATCAAGTCATTACAACCGCCTCACCGCCACTCCGTCTCACCTTGCCTCGTGCCATCTTGTCCCCGCCGGCGGCGAGTCTTCCAGCTCGCTCCCCCTCGGCGGATTACCTCTCGGCTGGCTCTCTGCCCGGCCGTAGCCTTGTTGGCTCTGGCCTCCCCTGCTGTAGCCCTCTTGGCTGTAAGCTCCTTGCGGGTAGCCTCCCTGCGGGTAGCCTCCCTGCGCATAGGCTCCCTGCGGGTAGCCTCCTTGGGCGAGACCTCCTTGGGCGAAGCCTCCCCGGCCATACTCCTCCTCATAAGCGGCATCATGGTACACTACATCTCTCACGCCCCCCTGCCGCGGGTCCCCGTACCTCTCAGGGCTGCTGTCGACTCCCTGCACAGACATCGGCTGTGCGTAGGCGATTAGGCCTGCAGCCTCGTCACTCGGCTGCCGCCGACTAGTCGCGCCAGCACCTCCGCTGCTCACTTCGGCAGCATTTAGTTCCACGGCTCCACCTTCCCTGAGCACACCGGGACTCTTTTTGCTGCCGCTGCCTCCTTGCAAGGCGTCGAAGCGGCTGCGTCGGAACGAAGTGGCAATCGGCAGGTGATCCGTGCTCCGCATGGCGGCTAGGCCAGGGTGATATGAGGTGTCGATCCCGCCTCCCATCACGCCCCCAGCAGTGGCCCTGGTAATACCCTGCTTACCGCCATTGAACTGATCCGACGACAATTCGTCCATATCCATTTCCGGCGTCTTGTACGGCGTCTGATAGCTGACATCTTCGCGCCGGTGCTTCACACCCACAAACAGCCAGCGTATGCCTCGGCCAAACGCCTTCGCCACATCCCAGATGTTGACGGCCTCGCCGATCGCGCGAAGTCCCATAAAACCACCGCTGCGGGGCTGGTGCACATTCTGCTTCGGTATCGTATAGGGTGCGTCTGGGTCGGGGATCGGGTAAAACGTCGCAGGAGCAGAGTCGATGTACGGCCGGTAGGGGAAAGCCCATAGGTGCAAAATCGAAAAGCATGCCATCTCGATACAGAGCAGCATCGACGGAATGCCCACCTTGATATCGGGGTATGCTATGGTGCTGGAGGCGTTTACGATCCCAAACGACGTCCCGACGGAAATCACGGTCGACTGCCAGAACGAGAGGAAAATGACCAGCTTGATGGCAAGGACCTTCAGGAATGGTGAGTGGTCCGCCAGGGCGGTCCGAAGCTGGACGTAGAACTGAATGACGCAATACATGGCGATGCCGACAGCAATAGACTCGATAGAAAGGATCTGTAACGGTTAGCTAGAGTTACTGCTGGCCACAAGCTAGAAGGACCAGAAGGACCGTATGAGTGGGTGGTAGAACTGGAAAATAGACCTACCCAGATATGGCTGAACACTGGGCTGTTGGAGCTCTCGCAGTAGCGGCCATAGTATTGGGTCACAACAGCGGTAATGGTCATGGTGACCCGGATGAAGCAGTAGTGGTAGATGCCGATCCAGATAATGTTGAACCAAGTGAGGCCGCTCAGCGGTGTGCGCCACGGCCCGCGATCGCCACCACAGCACTTCTTGAGCCAGTTTATAGGCCAGACCCAATCCTTGATAGGCCGCATTTGACGGAAAAAGTTCTTCTGCTCGTGCAAGTCGACATCGATGTAGGCGCAGAGCAGTGCGAAGAAGGACGAGATAGCAAACGCCTCGTAGCAGTCGCTGATGACCTCGAAGTATATAGCATGCCAGTAGTAGTGGAGAGACAAGAACGAAGCGGCAGCGTAGACAGGGACCATGAACAGGATACGGATGATTCTAGATACAGCGCGAAGGGGAAAAGGTCAGTGGAACCACTAAACAGACACGGCACAGCACAGCAACGAAAGGAGGAAAGGAGAAGAGGAGGCTCACTGCTTCTGCTCGGCCGGCTTAGTGTAGTGCATAGCGTGCATGAAAATCAGAAAGAAGCTCATGGCTATGGCGATGACGGTGCAGGCGGCTGATATGACCTCAGCCAAGGTGTGGAAGGTGAATGGGCCGGCGATCTTGACCTCGGATGTGGGCAGGACTGATGTGGTTAGCAAGGGACCGAGGACGACGGACAGCGGGGAAGGCAAAGCAAGAACGAGACAAGCGCTTACTCCGAAGATCGTCCAACGTTGAGTTGCACGTCAAATTCATAGTGACGGTGACGCGCAGAAACAACCCGGATCGGGGAGGGGGGAAAGGGAAAAGTGTAGCAGTCACCAGTCGCCTGGTGATTTGGCTGCCGCAGGCTGCCTCGATGAATCTGTGAGAAAGGAAGTGTCTTATTCAGACTGGTCCTGTCGTCGCGTTCTTATCGTCGCAGTATTTGTGAAGCCGAAGCCAAGGGAGATACGGCTAAAAGGTAAACAGTCAAGCCGAAGTCAAAGGTGGCGGTTGCGGCGAAGGTCTGATAATGGTATGATTGCAAGAAAGAGCGTGTCTGTTTTATTTTCTGAAAGGAAAAACAGAGCAGGATCCGTAGCCGAGTGTTGCAACTGGAAAGTCTGCGAAACAGATGCCGGCTGAAGCAAATACCCCCTTTTCGGATTTGTGAAGGTCCTTTTCTGAAACGAGGTCAAGCTGGGTGCGCGCCAGCCTGTTTTTGGGGTGGATGAGCCAGGGAGGAAGGGAGGAAGGGGGCCCTTTTTTGGTTGGTGTTATGGCCGAAATGCCGGGAAAGAGCGGCCAGCGAATGTCGCACGACAGGACAGGACCACAGCGAATGTTTCCGGGAAAGGGACGACAGGACAAAAAAAACGGTGAGGAAACTTGCGATGCGAAAAAAAGAGGGCGCGGGAAGGAAGGGGGAGGAGGAGGAACAAAAGAAAGGAAGGAGCAAGTGCAAAGCAAAAAAGCTGCGGGCTACTCGTACACGCAAGCGGCAGTGGCTTGAATTGAATAAAGGAATTGAGGATTCGTTGTGCCTGGCATCAACCGCTGAGCAGTTTCCCGCTGTGTTCAAGTGCCTATACGAGATTGGCCAGCAGCCTTCGCCACTCGCCCGTTGCTTCCTTTCTAGGCTATAACACGTTTATTTTTATTTTATTTTTCTACTATGTATCCTTACTGCTTACGTGCCCGTTAGCTGCAAAATTTCTCCCCCAGCATTGCTTGCAATGGCATGCAGCAGTGCACGTAGACACGGACCTGTTTCTACTTGGGGGGGGGGGTTTTTTTTTTTTCTCCTCTGCCAAGAGCAGTAGCGTGAGGCTGGGCCCGCAAGCCAATTTCTCACAAGCCTTTGTCAGCCAGGGGAAAGGGGATGCCATAACAAATTGCATACGAGTACTCTTACATGAACAGCTTGCTGCGCCTCGTTATCCAGGATGCCCCACGTTTCAGAAGCGAAGATGCCGTCTTCAACTGCGAAATCACCGCCAGACCTCCCGGCGGTTAATAGAAATGCGAAGGAGTCCAGCGCCAACACCGGCGCAAGCATTCGGACATATTTCAGATGCTATCTTGCAAGGGAACACCGCTGTAAAAGTGCACCTGCGAGCACGTACGTGTATCTCACGTTTAGAATAATTCCCGAAAGAGGATGAACACGTAATAGTGGACCTAACTCGCGGAGATGTAGACGCGCGTAAGTCCCCTCTTTCCATAATACGGACACCTTGCTGCTGCCGAATATTACGAGTACGAGTAGTCGTATTGTACTCCGCATACTCACACATACATAGTAGTACGCTCCTATTCCCGCGTTATACTCCGTAGTGGCTTTGTACTCCGTATAGTCTTATTATGCACTTAAGGTTTGCTGTGTCTGCGTATAGGACATCAGCTGGGAAGCACAAGCTCAACTAGCCAGCATGCACGTATCGAAGCAATGTAGTTACGCAGAATAAGGCAACTAGCTCCGTAGCTCCGTTACTACGCGGCAAGGCGCGTACCTCTACGCCTGAATCTTATCATCAGCCTTGACCAATTTAAAAATGGCCCAAGTGAGAGCCCACTAAATTGGGTCGATGACATCAGTATCTGCACTTCAAATCAACAAACTAACGATAAATCCATAACAACAATAGCGCACGGATACTACTGTGATGATATTTCGGACGAGTGCACATGCATCACATAAGCGCGCACATGCAGCGCCTTCTGCTTCTGTCATTCAAACTTCTACAAGCACTGGTAGTAGAATGCGCCATGTAACTTGTTTCAATTAATCCCTGAATGGGTGTATGGCTGAGTCTGTAAATTCGAACCTGCCCAAGCAACGTGGCTCTATGTCAAGTTATTCACATGGTTGCCCCAAGTCGCATGCTCATCCACGTGTGTCTTCTTGGCTCCCTTCTGTCCCATTCTCGATAGACCAAAGTTTAAGTGAGCATGCGACATCTCTGGCTCAAATCCAAGAAAGTCAGCTGTAACCTGCGATCTTCCATGGTACCCGAGAGCTGATTTTGCGCAAAATAAGTAAATAAAGAGCAATGTGCCGCTCTTCAAAGGGCCCCGTATGTATTATTCGCATTGTAGCAAAAAAAGACCATGCCGGAATATTGGCCCTAGCCTTTTCTTGGACCTGCCTTACCTGCAGAGCGAACGTCCCATTAATGGTTGTCCTCCTCTTCTAATGTGACCGACAATTGGCCGTTGCTGTTGTATGGTGTCCTCGCAATGAATTCCCGCCCAAAACTCCGATTTCCTGGTATCTTGGAAAAATGCATAATGAAATTTTCCCATAAAAGAATAGCCTTCGATGTTCGATAGGCAATGATAGTGTGTAGTAGAAGAGAATATGGTGCAAATGTTCGTGTGCGTCATCAACCCCAAGATCCATAGGCAGATCAGATAGAGAAAAAAGGTTACCCCAAATGTATGGCTTTTGGGGGGGGGTTCCTCCTTAATCGTCATCCGGGTCGGGATTTGTTGCACGCAACACCTTATTTGGTTGATGAACCCGTCTAGAGTAGTCGTGGTCATCGCGTAGTGAGTTGACACTGTCACGGCTCTTGTTGTCCGTCCGAGAATAAATGTCGGTGAATCCAGGGTCGATACGCGGGTCAATCGGCATCAACGTGCTTCGTCGCCTGCCAGACTGGTCGCTCTCCCAGCTGCCGTCAGCGCCATGACGCCTAAATGATGCAGCACCCACAGCCTCCGCCACATTGAGGCCATTCATGGTGCCGGGCGACGTTCCCCGAGTTGAAGGTGAGTTTGTAGCTGCGAACAAGGCCTCGTCCTTCTCGCCCTGTTGCCGCTTGCGGCGCCAGAAAAGGAAGACTATTGCAGCAACCATAACCACGCCAGCGACCACACCGATGGCAATTCCTACAGCTGCCCCCGTGCTGACACTCTTGTGATGTTTGGTCACAGCAGCTGACGTTTCACTGGACGATGCCGATGTAGGTGTCACGGTGACAGTCTGCACGACTCCGCCTTGAGTGACGGTTTGCACTGTCGGAGTCTGAGTTTTCGTAGTAGAAGCTGTAGTTTTCTGTAGCCCCAAAAAGTTAGCCCTCAATATACGCCAAGTACAGCTTCGCACGCAAAAATCAGCATTGGCTCAACGTGAATGCCGAGACAGCAGCCACATGTATCACAGATGTCACAGATCACGATTCAAAGTGCCATAGCCCCTATCCTTTGCCAAGCCAAGCCAACAAATAGACACGCCGAGTCACGATAGTCAAAGGAAATTTGTGGTGTTAAATCAAAAGTCGAGCAACAAAAAGCATAAAAGCAGGACGGAACAATTGCACAACAAAGGGAGATCTCGAGTCGTACACTACTGGTCGATGTTGGAACTGATGAACTCGATGAGGCCGATGACGTCGTTAACGGAGCGCTTATTATAATAATCGTCGTAACGGCTGGGGTCGCGATCTGGTTGTGGCCCAACTTTGTTCAGCAACTGCGCTCTTTTCCTCACAAAATATCTCACCGGAAGAGGAGTAAAGCACAGGCATCGAGTCGGTTCGCAACATAGGCAGACTGTAGCATGTAGGTATGTGGAGGCAGACAGGCAAGCAGGCAGGCAGGCAGGCACAAAGGCAGAGGATAGGAGCTGCTACTAGCACAGAGAAAGCACTGATGTTGAGCTGCTGTTGACAGGATCGCTTGTTTGTTCACAGGTTAATACACATAGGACTTACAGCGGTAGTACTTGTTGTAGGTGTAGTTGATGTGGACTTCGAAGTTGACGACGTGGCTGGAGTTGTAGAAGACGCCGTTGATGAGGATCCGCCTTTGGTGCCAGACGGGCTATTTGAGAGAGACATGTAGCCATATAGGCTATCGCCACCACAGCTGTCAGACGGGTAGCCCGGGCAATCATGATCACAGTCGGATGTGTCGACCTGGTCGCCAGAGTCGGGTGTGTAATCTGAACACCAGCAGTCCTCGTCCTGCACAATGGCATATGCGTAGCTGCCATCGCAGAAGTTGTAGCAGAGGCCATCAGATTGGTATATGCTGCTATCTGTAAAGAGGGCAGGTGGTCAGAACAAATATAACCCAAATTTCTTCGGTTCCCATGACCGAAAGGACATACTAGCACTTGTTGACGCGGTGTTGATACTGGCACAGTAAGCTATCGGCACAGAGCTACTGAGAGCTCTCGGAATCAATGCTGAGGCAAGCAGCAATCCGCAAATGCCGACAGGCCCGCTGAGAGAGGGCATTATGACAATAAGGCCTGTTGTCGAGAAACACGTGCGAGCGGTCCAGATAGCAGAAGGGATCTGGCTAGGAGACTAGACTCGAAAGCCGAAAACAGCCAATGCCATTGCAGGCTGCCCGTAACTGATGTCGTTTGATTTGTTTGTTCAGGGTATATTTTCGTCGTCTACTGGATGGTCCAGGTCCGGTTTGATCCTTGTATCGTCGAGAGTGCCGCGGGATGGTGTACCGCACCGGGATCTGGAGATAGACAAAGGCAAGCGAATGCTTTGAATATCTCGAAATGAACAAAAGAAACGTAGGTTGTAGGGAAGACAGGCGCTGTCTTCTAAACCAAACGAATGGGAAAATAAAAGGAAACGATTAGCAATTTGAGACGGCTATGAAGTAAGGCGATCTCGAAGACCTAGTCGAGAAGGAGAAGAGGAGGTGAAAGGGAGAGACAGGGAAGCAAAAGTGTTTATAACAGACGAGAGCCAGGGGTGGGATTAGCTGGATAAGGGAGAAAAAATGTGGGCAGCCGAAGCAGCAGTTAGTCAGGAAGCGAAAAAAAAGCTAAGAACAAGACCGATAATAATCCACACTGGAGGAATGGAAAAACGACAGGGGTGTATCAACACAGAAAGTTTGTTTTTTGGTGCATGTTACGCGTGTATCTTTATTTCTTTTTTGTTGTTTTCGGACTTGCTTCCCCTGACCGTTCTGCCAGGTTGTTTTTGTTTATTCTTTTGTATGTCCTGATGAGCCCCTGACTAACGATGGCAAAGTGGAAAGGGAATACAGGAGCAAATGGAGAGACGGAAAGAAGTCGTGAGCCAGCGAGAGATGTCTTGGATTTGCGTGCAAGTACGGAGTATGTTTGAGATACTATCTTACTCGTACATACGAGTAGTGTATGGATACGGGCGCATTCAGCCAAGCGATGACGCTGAGATGAAAACGGACGAAAGCGCCGTCGTGTCCTCGCTCAGGCATACAGACGGAGTAGTAACGGAGACGGTGACCCAATCAACGGCAAAGGCCCGCCCGCTTCACCCCTGCAGGGCGATGGATTTGGAAAGTGCACTGGCCAGCACGGGTCCATCGACACCGAAACCAGGCCGCGCACAAGACGCTAGGCGAAGAAACAGGGCGACGAGCTACAGGGTGTTACCCCTCTCCCTTCCGGGCCACGCTGGGCCCAATTGTTGCTCGTAAGATACGTGTACGAGTACTCGTAATGGGACAGGGAAAGAGCGACACGATGGAAGCATGATGCTGAGCGTCCAGGGAAACTGCGTGACTCCGTCTTATGGTCTCATACATCTCCAGTTCTCTCTTTTTCGTCATTTGCGTTCGAGCACTCATACTGATGATACTCATAGCACAATATGGATATTGGCCAGCCGCTCGGCACTGTGCCGTCGTGTTCCCTTGATCGCCGATGCAGCCATCTGGCAACGGAGCAGCGCACGACTAGCTCTTGGCGATGTGGATTCTATGGCGTCTTTAATAATAAAAAACCTCTCTGTTTCTCCAGGTGCTACCTGCTCAGCTGAACACGTCCCACCCCCAAGCTGCTCCGTGCGATCAGCCCGTCTCAAGTCTGGCTTGGATCGATTTTTTTGGTTCTTGTCCACCACGAGCAGCCGTTCGGTTGGGAATAGGGGACATGGTTTATTAGGTGATTTGATGGGGGAAGAGGGTCAGAGACAACATCACACAGAGGCGGGCACGCAAGACAGCGATCAAACGGCAATTTCGGCGAGTTGCTTCAGAAAGCGGCCAATCGGTCAATGCTACTGGCTTCTGGCGATGACGCTCTACGAGTATGAAAACGAGTATTAGCCAGTAAGCCAATATCGCCAACTTTTTTTTGTATCTTATAGTAGTGCCTGTTTGTCCGTCCAGCACAATTGGTTGCGAGATAGTATCTGGCTCCGTTTTCGATGCCGTCTTTAAGCCACTCACCTGCGAACCCCTGCAATCTCCAGCCAAGGGTGTGTGGAGTACGAGTAGGACGTATCTCACGCCGACAAAAGGGAGGCCCAGGTGGTGGGTAAATCGGACGGTCTTGCAAACCCCAAAAAGCAGGATTTCTTCATAATCACAAGTAAGGACCGACGATGCTTGAAGAGGGGTCCTTAATTCTTTTTCTTTATTTTCTTTGTTTTCCCTCTCAGGCGGCAACACTTTCAAGCTCCTTTGTCAACACGCCAGACACGCCAAACACAGCAGCAGTTCTTAGTTGTGGCCCCCGTTTTCGTATTGCCACGTACGAGTGCTATGTTTTTTGGGGGGTTTTTTTTTTGTCAGAACGCACTCGTCATACGATAACGTTGGTGCGGCTGTGGATTTGGTGCTGAATTTGGTATAGAGAATGAGGCTTTTCTTGTTACGCCAGATTTGCTCACCGTCTGGGCCAGGCAACGGCACCCAGCCTCTCTGTTTTTATCTCTCTGCTTTCGATTGGCGATCGTCTTTGTTTTGTGACTTTGCCCAACTGCTCGTACTGCCGCGCGGTAACATTGCCAGTGGATCTAGGGACTGGGGACCCATCTCTACGGTGGGTGTGGTGTGTGGGATGGCTGCAGGTCTCTTTCGCTGGGCATGCATAGCATTAGCACAACGGAGTGTGCGAGCGCCAGCACAAAGTCCTACTACTACTACTCGTAGAAGCGTCGCCGTCGCTTCTTTTTCTTGTTCTGCATGTGGAGCCGATCTGTTCTATTTGTGGCAGACAGCTCGCGGCATAATGGATAGATGGGAGTTTTGAGTCACTGCTACGGGTGCTCACAATCGTAGGTAGCCCGTAAGCACGATGTACGAGTTTGTATCACAAGTCGGCCATATATTCTGCTATCTTTGCTCCGCAGTTCTGCTGCAATGCAATGTGCCCCCGTCATTTCCGTCACGCTCTCTGGTCTCGTATCTGTGGTACCGGACAGATAGCCGGTCCTCGCAATACATTTACTATTGGGAACCGGCAAACTCTTTAGTGAGGCTGCCGCCTCGCAAATGTCCGTTCCAGACGGTCCCGGGTGTTCAGATCAAAACATGGCAAAGGTCTCGCCTCGTTCTCCACTCCGTCGCCAACTCGAATTTGCAGTCAATTTTTCTCACGCTGCTTGTGGGGTGGAATGTGTGGTGGGACGCCCAAGATTGTACTATACCATAGTACGTACGGCAGTACCGTACTCGTAATACAGAATGGAGTCGCAGTACTTTTTTGCTAGTCCTGCGCTTCGGAGGCGAATCTAGATATGAAGTGTGCGAAGGCATAGGGAGAAAGGGGAAGAAAAGATAATTAGGAAAGGAACTAGAAAAAAAACCAGCCTTCGGCGGGGTAGCAGTGCAGCTTCACAAGGTTATGCATAGGTTGCGTTATCATAAGACGTCGAAGCGATCCCTCCATTATAATTCGTATCTTTGCTGCTGTGGCCGGTTAGCCAGCTTCGTATAGTTATCTATACGGAGTCATGGCACCTGATCTATCTCCGTTACCAAAAAGGCAGGCCAACGGTGTGGATTGGTAAGAGCATATGCAACGTTTTTGTTCCCGTATGTTCTTTGTTCGACCTCCGGATTTGGCGATGCCGTGAGCCGTGAGTCGTTGTCCGTTATTTGCCGAACGAACTGGATCTTGGGAAGCAGTGCTAAAAATGAGTAAAGACAATGGCAGAATAGGTATGGGCGTTGGGCGGAAAGAAGCTTAGTCTCGTGAGACAGACACCCGCAAGAAGCCCAGCACCCTCAACCTCAACCTCAACCAACCTTTGTTTACCCAACGACGCTGACTGTACAGAGTAGCACAGAGCGGTCTACGAGCATGAGAAGAGCCCACAAGAGATGCTGCCGCAACATCGGCCTTCGTGAAAAGAGCCTCAGATCACGCATTTGCGGCAGGGCCGGCAGGCGAGAGAGATGGGCTTGGGATTACTCGTTCTGTACGGAGTAGCAGCAAATTCCCTGTCGTAATTTGCATCCACGGCCTTGGCTGCTTCCGTACATTACGCTCATTATTCTTCATTCCAACGCCTCGCACAACACCGTCTTTCTCTCTGTCCCCCTTGCGTCGAGTGGGCCTTTCTACCGCCATGCTCCGGCGATGTTGTGCCACATTTCTACGATTAACTGCCGACCGCCCCGGATGGTCAGTACAAAGTGATGTGATTTAAACTTCCGAGAATCTTTGAAAATCGCTGAAAATCCGGGGGGGAAGGACCTTCCAAGACTCCGCCTTAGAGCTTGGCACCCATCATCGTCTACTGCTCGTGTAATCGAGTAGGAGTGTTCGTCTGTTTCTCAACCCGACCCCTCTCCCCTTCCCCCTCTATCACAGTTATATATACCTATTGTAGGTCCAAAAATCCGGCGATCGTTTGTGGACAATCGCGACGATATCTTGAAAGCGGAACAAAGAAAGAATTTTCATGAACTCGTAAAAAGCAGGAAGCTTGGCGTCGATCATTCCAGCCCAGACCCCGTGACTTGTCACCTGCCGCAAGGCCCCTAATTCAATTACTCATACATCGCAATAGCCAATGACCGTTGTCTATTCTCCACATGTTCCTGGAACCCGACCGTGCAAGTCAAGTGACTTTTACGTCCTTGCTCCTTCCCTGGACTGTCAACTGGGTATCACAGCAATGGAGTCACCGCCTCCTGCACAGATGAAAGCATAATACCTTCTCTCTCGTTTTCGTCTGCTCATCTGCAGTCGCCCCCTATGGCCTCGTCCTCGTGCCACCACCGCCACCTCGCCCACCGGCCCTGTGGCCGGTGCCTGCTCATTTCTGTGCCACCGCTCCTCATCGTCATTGCCTTCTCCCTGTTCTTCGTAGGCAGGAGGTTGCGGGATGACTGGTCGGCGTATTCGGGCTTCCGTCTGTCACAGCCATCTCTTTCCTCCTCCTCATACTCTCCCTCGGCATACGTTCCCGAGAATACCACAAAGCTCCGCTCCTCGCCGTTCTCCTTTGACATTGAGGGCTCTCTACACCCAGGCTGGATGGCCGGTGCCCCGGACGACTGGTCACTCTCACGAATTGCACTGCCTGGAACCCACGACACGCTCACCCACCGTGTCCACAGCGAGGTGTTCCAGTGCCAGAACAGCGCGTTGGCTACCCAGCTACGCGCCGGCATACGCTACCTAGACGTGCGAGCCCGTGTGCAGATCCCCCCATCGTCATCATCGAAAAAAACAGGACAGGACGGGCCATGGCCGCTAGGAATCTACCACGGTGATGTATACACGGGCTACGAGTTTGCAGAGGTGGCGGCGATCGTGTTCGCGTTTCTCGACGCCAATCCGTCTGAGACGGTGGTGCTGCGACTCAAGGAGGAGGCTGCGCCCATTGTCGGCTCTGTGGGAGACCCACCGGGGCGGCGGCTGCCGTCGTCGAACAGCACAGTCTCGTCGAACTGGTGGCAGAACGCCGGCAACAGCGTGCAGACAGAGCCGTCCCCATTTGAGGCGTCCTTCAACCAATATCGGCTGCACGATGCCCGCACGGCTCAAGGGTTTTCCGACCATCTATATCGGTTCTCAGCCGACGACAGCAGTGCCTCATCCCCGCCAACACGCATACCGACAGTAGGCGAGCTGCGCGGCAAGGTCCTACTTCTGCAGGAGTTCCCAAACTTCTTGGCGGCTCCAGCGAAAAAAGCTGACATCTCGACATACTATGGCATCCCGTGGCAGCTGTCATCGGCGCTATTGCAGATCGAGGACCTCTGGCAGATCGCCGACGTGGCGCACCTAGACGAGAAGTGGAAGGCAATCCGGCAGAATTTGCAGGCTGCGGCAGAAGCGGCCGATGATTACAGCAAGCCGATGCCGCTTTTCCTGTCGCACCTCAGTGCCAGTATCGGAGTGTTGCCGATTGACGCCGCCGCTGGTCCATCAGACGGGTCGGTGGTGGGCATGAACGACCGCACGGGTCGGTGGGTGGCTGCAGACCACGACGCATCCGACAAGGTCTCGGAAGAGATTGGAGGCCAGCATCTGATGCCGGTAGGCATCGTGATTGCAGACTTCCCGGGGCAGCGGCTGATCGAGGCGGTGCTGCGGCGCAACAACTTTACGCGGGGGCTGTTTTGAGCAGTCTACTGTGGCGCCCCCTTGGATCACTTTCCGCGACAACTTCCTTTTGCATAAACTTGCTTTCTGTACTTATATCTGTAGTATCATAATTCATCGCCCTCAAATCGAAAGAAAATGGGAAGGCCCTAAAATAGATTGTAGCAGAATATCAAAAGCGTTGCAATTGTAATTATAACGGGTGATATCGTAAGCTCGCCTTGCCGATTGGGTGTGTGTAGTGCATCTTGTTTCGTATTGCAGGCCGACATGACGTTTCGGGGACAGCAAAGCAACTAGACGACCACAAACGTGTTGGTTATATCATATTACCGGGATTGATATTGGAGACAGTGTATTAATAAAGATGCGTTCTTCTACATAGCAGCTTTGTACGCAATTTTACATAATTTGGGAAATCCTGTTTGTTATGAATACGTCGTTGTTGCTATTACTAGATTAATGGGTTGAGAGGCAATTGCGCCTTCCTGATCCCGGTATTGCTGTATTGGGATCCGAACCTCAACTATATTAACCAGAAACCAGTTGCACCTGCCGTGATTCAACTAGCACGATTTGTCAAAGAGTGATTTCTATTCTTCCGTCTGCTCCAAAAAGGGAAAAAAAAGACTCCAGGCTATCAGATATAAAACTACACACCCGACTTTCTTGTATATCTTACTATACTTATCCAGACAGAAAACTCCATAAATGGCACAGCTACTCGCACAATATCAGAAGCGCTCAGCATGGCAACCCTGGCAAACCAGGCAAACTACAGGCCGTAATCCTAGACGCCATACCCCAGATCCGCTGCCTGTTGCATCCCTCGACTCCTTTCTCATCCGTCACTGCCGTAGACCCTTGGCAGGCGATGCAGACCGCGACCCTGGCTTTGAGCCTCCCGACGAGCTCGAGCCCTCAATCTGATCTACCATATCGAGCACAAAGCCAGCCGGCTTCCGCTTGATGGCGCTGGGGGTGGCAGGATCATCGGAAAGAGTGGCAGCACTGCGCCGGGCCAGCCGATGTGCCGATGTGCGTGGTGTCAGGCGCCCTGATGCTGAAAGCGAGCTAGACGAGGCCTTGGAAGAAGGCGTCCGCAGCGATGACGAGGATTTCTTGGCCGAGGGCTCCGGGGCGCTGGGGAAGACAGGCGGGTTTGACCGGAGCGGCTGCAGCGGCTGTAACGGTTCCGGAGGGGCAAAAGTGGCCGATATTGGCGGTGGAGGGTCGGCAGCGTCGATCCAGCTGATATCGACGTTGTGGGTGCTGATGTAGCCGCTGTCCTCGGCTACATGCTCCTCGGCTACTTGCCCACTCTTTGCCTCGTCTTCCTCCACCATCCAGGGCTCCAGCGCAGTTTCGGCTAGCAGCCGCCGCGATTCCGCCAACGCATCGTGCATCTGCCGCAGCTGCAGGTCTTGTGCATGGAGGATAGCAGCCGCCGTCCTTGTCTGCTGCTGCTG